>JABUQX010063792.1:0-5000 GCA_015478945.1 Trachelipus rathkii
TAATATAATAATTATATATAATATATATATTATATTATTATATTATATAATATTATATAATATTTGTATAATTAAAATATTATTTTACTTTTAATTAATTATATATATATACCATAATTTAATATATATATAATTTATTTATAAATATATTTAATATTATAATATATTATTTATATATATATTTATATATTTATATTATAATTATATTATTTTATATTATATATATAATATTATAATTATATATTATATTTTATTAATATAATATATATATAATTTATTATTATAATTATAATGGTTAATAATATAAGAATATGTTTCATATGCTTTAAATGAGAACCTTAAATTTTATACTTTATAATATTTATTTATTAATTTTTTTTATATAATATTAATATTATTATTATAATAATATATATATATATATTATATTAATATTATTATATATATATATATATATTATTATTTAATTATTTATATAAATATAATATATATATATAAAATATATATTATATAATTAATATAATTAATTATATAACAATTATATATTTATAATTATTAATATATATTAAATATTAATATATATATTAATATAATAATATAGATATATAAATTGTTTATATAAATTTTTTATTTGTATATTTGTTATAAACTTATATATTATATAAAATATATAAAAACATCATATTAAATTATATATATATTTTATAATAAATGTGTATTAATAATTTTCAATAATATCTCAATTTAGATATAATATATAAATTTTATTATTTATTTTAATTTTATTATAAAGTAAATATATTATATACAAATTTATTTTACCATAATATATTAATTATTAATTTATATAATATATTTATTAATTTATATAGTCTATAATAATATTAAATTAAATATATTTTATATTATTAATATATATTTATATAATTATATAATAATTATATAATTAATTAATTACCATAGTTTCATATTTAAAATATTTATTACTTTAATAATTACATATAATATGTTAAATAATTATAATAATGAGAGATCTTATTAAATTATATATATTTCAATATATTTTAACCTTATAATGATTGAGTAATAATATCTTCTGGAGAATGGCAAATATATAATATAATTTATATATAATATATTATTATAATATATACTTATTTATATATATATATTATAATATATATAATAATTATATTACTATATATTTATTAAATTTCTAATTTTGTAATATTATTATATTTATAATATAAAATACTTAGATTATAATTTTCATAACTATATATAATATTCTTAATATATATTATATTAAACATTATATATATATTTATATAATTTTTATTAATACAATTATTAATTATTTATATATATAATTTATATTTAATAATATATATATATAATAATATATATATATATTAATATATTATTTATATATAATATTTATTATATATATATAATATTATTATTAATATTAATTATTATATATATAATTATTTTATAATTAAATTTAAACTAAAAAATATTAATAAAGTTTAAAAAAAAAATATTGAAAAAAATTAAATTCTTCTTTTTTGGGAGAATTCTTAGTTTTACTTTTTAAAAACTTGATTCCCCTTATTTATGAGGAAAAAAAATTTTCTCGTGGTCTCAATTTTGCTTATTTTTAAAAATTTTAAAAAAATATATTTTCACCTTTTGTTAACGCTTGTCATTTTTTCCCCATTTTGGGTTAAGGTTCAAAAAAACTTTATTTTGCTGTTTGCAAAAAATGAAAAAAACTATTATTTTTTTTTTTTAAACCGTAAAAAAAAAAAATTAAGGGTTTTCGAAAGCGGGAAAAATTTAAATATTCCTTAACCCCAAAAAAAGTTCCCCCCCCCTGGGGTTTCTTTTAATTCGATTAAAAATTTATAAGGGGGGGAAAGGGAAAAACCATTAAAGTTTTATTATGGTTTAATTAAAAATAGGGGGCTGGCCGGCCGGGGGGACGATTAGGGAAAAAAAAAAACTTTATTTGTATTTCAAAATTTGATATTTAACTGGGATGGGGGGGGACCTTCTGGCGTACTTTTCCTTTGATTTTTTTCCTTCTGAAATTTGGCTTTAACTGATTCGGAGGGAGGGATTTTCCTCGGAGTTGTGGAGAAACCCCCAACCTAATTTTTTTTTTCCCTTCAATTAAAAAAGTTAAACCCCCCAAAAAAACCCCTTCGGGGGTTAAAAATCTAATTTTTCCGTTCTTCATTTGATTTTAAAAACGGGCTTTTTTAGGGGTTTGCTGGGTTTTCTTCAGGCATTTTTAGGGGGGGCCTTTTAAAAGAAAAATGTTCCCCAGTTTTCGAAAAAATTTATTGTTTTTTAATTCTTTCATTTCAATCTTTATTTAATTCTTCTTTTCCTTTTTTTTCTTCTTTTCTTTTTCTTTCTTTTTTCTTCATTCTTTCGTTTCTCGTTTTCTTTTTCGTTTTTTTCTGCCTTTATTTTATTTAATTTATTCATCTTCTTTCTTTCTTTCCTTCTCTTTTCTTATTTTTCTTTTTCTTTCTTCTCTTTCCTTTCTTTTTTCTATCCCTCTTTCTCCCTCTTTTCTTTCTTTTCTTCCTTCTTCCTTCTTTCTCTTTTCGTTTTTCTTTTTCTTCTTTTTCTTCCTTTACTCTTTTCTTTCTGTTCTTTTCTTTTTGGCAACCAAGCCAATTAATAATCCCAAAAACTTTTCCTCTTTTTTTTGCCAAGGGTGATGGACAGGCTCTTGATTTTTCTTTTTCCGGTTGTTTTTTCTGAAATTTTGACCGCACTGCTCCCAGGGAACTGGTCCCCCCAACCGTTTAATTCCTAAAAAAAAAATCTATTTTAGTATTTTAAGGTTTCCTTTCTGGGTTTTTCTTTTTCTAACCCCAAAATTTATTTTCTAACTTTTTTCAATCCCCAATTTTAAACAAATCCTCTGTTTGCCACCCCTCATCAGTAAAACTTCTTTTTTTTTTTCCACTTACTTTTTTGGAAATTTGTTGTCCCCCTTTCGGCTTTCATATAACGCTGGGCGGTTTAAGGTGGATTAAAAAGCTTTCCCGTCCCCATTGTTTTTTAACTCAGGGCGGGGAACGGCCGGGGGGGGGAAGGGTCCCCCCAAAAAATGGTTTTTCCGATTCCCCGGCTGTGGAGGGAGTTTAAAAAAATCTTCCTTTGGGGAACTTTCAATTTCATTTTTAAAAAAAATATTGCTAAATTTGGAACATTTTGTTGGTTTTTTTTCCAAATGCCTTTCAATTAAAAAAATTTCATTCCACCCCTTTTTTAAATCTTTCTTTTAATTTACCAAAAATCTTTTTACACCCCCCACCCCCAAAACTATTACCAATCTTTTAGAAATATTAAAACTCCACCTTTTTCCTTTTTTTTTCTTTAATTTGTTCCTTTGGAAAGTTTCCTTTTATCTCGCTTTGTCTTTTCTTTTTTGGGGGGAAAAAAGATCATTATTTTAAATCTTTCTTAACCCAGAGGGCAAAAAAAAGATTTTTTCTAAAAGGGGATTAGGTTGGTTTTTTAAAAAGGGGCCGTTATCTTTAAAAGAAATTTTTTCTTCCCACAAAACCACCCCCAGTTTCTTTTTTCCCTCTTGTTTAAAAAAATTAAGGAAGGGGACTTTGGTTCGGGTCCCTTCGTTTACGGGGTACCAATTCCAATTGCATATTTTATGGGGGGGATTAAGGTTTTCTAACTCAACATAAAAAGGGCCCAAAGTTTTCTTTTGGGGGAATGGGGGAGGAAATTTGGGAAAAGGCCTTCTTCCCCCACCTTATTATTTTCTTCTAATTTCTTCCCCCAATGGGAAAATTCCTCAGGGAACTTGGGAATCTTCATTTTTACTCCTTTTTATTTACTATTTTTCTTATACCGGGGGGAACCCCCAGGGAACTGGTTCTCCCGGAAACCGGTTCTTATTCGGCATAAACCCCCCTTTTCCCAAATTGGGACAAGAGGATGGGTCTTTGCGACACTTTTTAATTATTTTTCCCCAAACCCAAAATTCTCATTCTTGTTTTAAAACTTGGGTTTCTAAAACCCTAGAATTTAACCTTCTCCAATTTAAAATCCCCCATGGGGCCAAAAATTCTGGTTTAAAAAAAAAATCTTTTCAAAATAAAAAACCTCAAATTTTCTGTCTAATTTTCCCCCAACCATCCTTTATTGACCTTAAATTTACTTATTTCGAGGGTTCCGTTGGTTAATTCGTTTTTTTCATAATTTGGCTTTCTGATTGGATCTTTTTTTGGGAATGGTTTCATTGTGGGGGGAAAAAATACAAACAAATATCTGGTTACAAAAGATAACCATGTAGGGTTATTTTATGGGCCGAAAATAAAATAATATATAATGGGAATTTTTCCCAGGTATGGGAAAATCCCTGTTGTTAAAACCCAAAGGGCATTGAGTTGGTCTTTTCCACTCTTTAATTAATTTTTTAAATTTTTCAAAAAAAAAAAAGCGGGATTCCACATAAACAAGCAAGTGGATGCCAAAAAAAAAAAAGTTAAAAAAATATTAACCAAATATTTAAAATTCATTTATCATCGAAATGGATAATTAAAATATTAATTTTTCTTAAAATTTCTTCCTTCCTTTTTTCTAAAAAACCTTTTTCTCTAGGTTTTTTAAAAGGAATTTAGGATTCAAAATTAAAAGGGAAAAAATTTAAAATTTCATTTTGGCTGGTTTAATTTTGGGTTTTTTTTCCGCCATTTCAAAAATTTATACCCAAAAAAACATATTAAATTCCCACCGATAAATGCTATTTTTCTTTAAAAAAAGGAATTTAAAACATATTCTGAAAACCCAATATTTTTTCTGAAATTTTTCATTTTTTTCTGGGGCCGTCAAATTGGGGGAAATTATTGGACAATTAAATATTCATTAACTTTTTTTATTTCTATATTCTAATTTTCAAAGTTAAAATTAAAATTTAAATGTTTTTTTTGTAAATTGCGAATTAGGCAGCGATCGGC
>JABUQX010063792.1:17500-30000 GCA_015478945.1 Trachelipus rathkii
TACATTGAAATCCATAACTCGACCTTACCCTCCTTTTCCTATCATATCTATATCACATGAATGTTAATTTAACATTGTAATATTTAACATAACCTAACAAAATTTATCAAAACCTATCCCATCTGTCATACTGATCAATGAAAAATGCTAATATAACAATGTTTATACATCAATAAGGCTAACATAACATTACATGAACTAAGAACATAATGTATATCAACAAACCTAATACCTTACACACGAATAAACTACTAACAATGACAAGTTCAAAGTGTAATATCGATAAAGTACTTAACATTACATAGCAAAACCTTAGCATATCACTGATTTTCCATCATATCTATAATATATCAACGTTAATTTCATATTAACATAGTAATATTTAATACAACTTTGCAAAAATTTATCATTACCTAACCTGTCAAACTTTCTGAACTAAAAGTAAATGCTACACACAAACATACACACACATTAATTATAGAGACAATTTACTTAATACATTATCCAACCAAACCTCACACTAATTTACTGATCACTTGACTGCTATTTCTTTAACGACATACATATGTGTTCCATTTTCTAAACATTGTTGGAAAACATTTATATTTTTTACTTATTTGACATAAACATTTCTTTTCCTTTTAAATTTTCTTTTAAGTTTGTATTATTTTTCTTTTCATTTATATTTTGTTAAAAGTTTTACTTATTTGTTTTGTTTCTTAAGTTTTTTATTTTTATTTATTTTTTTAAAGAAAAATTATTTTGGTTTAAACTTTGTTTTATTTATTTATTTATTTATTTATTTAACTTTATTTATTTTCAAATTTTATTTATTTTTTAATTTTATTTTTTTTAAAAAATATATATTTTTTTTATAACTTTTATTTATTTTTATTTTATTTGTTTAAAACATTTGGTTTTTACTAAAAAAATTATTAATTTTGTTTATAACGTAATAAATTTGCGTTTTACTGACCCTAAAGCAGTAAATTGGTAAATCAGAAAAGCAAACTATCCACCCCTCCCCTCCCGACCATCCATGATCTATTGGTCTATTAACCAATTGCTCTATTCATCTTTTGATCTAATGATTCAAGTCATATTTCGGGTATCATTTTGTATAAACATAACATAAAAATAAGATCTTTGAATAAAATATAATAGTAAAATGTAATAGTTTACTGACCATAAAGCAGTCAAGCAATAAATCATTAAAGCAAACCACCCACCCCTCCACTCCTGTTCATCCATGATCTATTGATCTACTGATCTATTGATTCAAGTCATGTTCGAAGCTTCGTTATTGATAATAAAGCAATAAAATAACTAACATTCAAAGTTTAAACCTACCATTGTCTGTTAACATATCAAACTCAATCATTACTATACAAAACATAACAAACTTAACATATCATGCAAATGAATAAACTGTAATCATTATCAAAGTTATCATCTTAACAGCAATAAAGTAGCTAACATTGCCATACATAACTCAACTTTACCCTGCTTTTTCTATCATACCTATATCACATCAATGTTAATTTAACATTGTAATAATCAACATTACCTAACAAAATTTATCATAACCTATCCCATCTGTCATACTGAGCAACGAATAAATGTTAACATAACAAAGCTTAAACATCAATAAGGCTAACATAACATTACATGAGCTAAGAACAAATGTACAACAACAAACCTAATTACCTTACGCACGAATAAACTACTAACAATGACAAGTTCAGAGTGTAATATACTTCAAGTACCTAACATTGCATAGCATAAACTTAGTATACCCCTACTTTTCCATCATATCTATAATATCAACGTTAATTTTTACTTAACATAGTAATGTTTAACAAAACCTAACAAATATTTATCATACCCTAACCTGTCTAACTCGCTGAACTAAAAATAAATGCTACAAACAAACACACACACACACAATCAGGCAAATACACGCACACATATTAATTATAGGAACACTTTACTTATTGACCGCTACCGTGGCTCAAACGGTAGAGCGACGGAGTCGCATGGCAAGGTCGTGGGTTCGAATCCTAGTTCGGATCCTAGGTAGAAATTACCTAGAGAAGTTCCCCTCCTTGAATAGGGCTATGCCCGTGAGGTGTGAACTTTTAAATAAAAAAAAAAAAAAATACGTTATCCAACCAAACCTCGCACTAAGTTACTGATCACATTTCTGATTTCTATACGTCATGTATCTGTGTTCCGTTTTCTAAACGTTGTTGGAAAACATTTATATTTTTCACATATTTAATTTAAACATTTCGTGTTCTTTTATATTTTCTTTAAAGTTTTTATTATTCTTCTTTATGTTTATATTATGCTAAAAGTTTTATTTGTTTATTTTGTTTGTTAAGTTTTATTTCTTAAGTTTTTATTATTTTATAAGCTTTTTTACATTTACTTATTTATTTTTAATTTTTATTTTAAAACTTTTTTATTTATAAAATTTTATATAATTTATTAAAAAGGCTTTTAAAACCTTAGGTTCTACTAATTTTTTATTAAAAATCTCTACTTTATTGACCCTAGAGCAGTAAAACAGTAAAGCAGTAAAGCAAGCCACCCACCCCACCCTCCCATAACTCCATGATCTATTGATCTATTAGATGTTATAATACACTAAACGTGTCTGAAGTTATAGTTCTAAAAACTCAAAATATAAATTTTGCTACCCTTTGGAGTTTTTGATCTATTGATTTATTAATTCAAGTCATATTTTAGGTATCTTTTTTGTATAAACAAAACATAAAAATAAGTTCTTTGTTTTAAAACATATATCATTAATTTATTAAAACATTTTAGTTTTTACTAAATTTTTATTATTTTTAATAAAAAATATCAATTGATTAATTGATCAAAAGATCAAACTCTAACCAACTACATGCTGAGCTATGATCATAAGGTTTCATAACTTACCTAGCATACCTTACATATGAATAAACTACTAACACCGAAAAAGTTCACTGCACAATATCTGTAAAACAGCTAACATCACCTATAAAACATAACCTTTTCACACTTTTTTCAAGCATATCTCTAGCATATCGATGATTATTGAACACTATCATAGTAATGTTTAACAAAACTTAAAACAATTTACCAGAACCTAACTATCTATCAATCTATTTGCCGAATAAATGTTAACATAACCAAGTTTTAATATAAATAAGGATAACATATCATAATATAACCTGAACTAAGAACAACGTACCATAACGTACCCAACATACCTTATGTATGATATTGGCGCAGTAATATTTAACAAAGCTTAGCAAAATATTTTATGATAACGTGACCTATCTTTTATACCGGATAACGAATAAATGCTAACGTGACAAAGTTTGAACATCAATAATGCTAACATTTCACATCCTGAACTAAGAGTTTAATGTTAAACACCAAACCTAATATACCTTACACACGAATAAACTTCTAACATTAACAAAGTTACCTACTTAACAACAGTAAAGTGTATATATTTATATATATATATATATATATATATATATATAATATATATATATATATATATATATATATATATATATATATATATATATATATATATATATATATATAATATATATATATATATATATATATATATATATATATATATATTATAGATTATATTATATAAATATAATATATATATATATATATACTATATATTATATATATATAATATATATATATATATATATATATATATATATATATATATATATGTATTGTATATATAGTTATATATATATATATAATTATATATATATATTATATATATATAATATATATATATAATATATATTATATATATAATATATATATATATATATTATATATATATATATATATATATAGTATAATATATTATTATATATTTAAATATATATATACAATATTAAATATTATATATTATATATATATATATAATATTATATATATATATATATATATATTATAATATATATATATATATATATATATATACTATACTATAGTATATAATATATATATATTATTCCTTATTGGCTTTCTTGAGGGAAAACTTTATTATGTTAGCAATTATTTGTTAGTTAGTATGATAGGTAGGTTGTTATGATAAATCTTTTCGTTAAATTGCTAAATTATTATAATGTAGATGTAAAATTACATTATATGTTAGAGATCATGCCCTGAAAAAAATGTGAATATTGTTCTTTGTGGTTAATATTATCTACTTTACTGTTGCTAAGCAAGGGAACTGTTAATGTAGCAGTATATTACTTTTTTGAAAGGTAGTTAGGTTTTGCTTTTGTACATTATATTCTTAGTTCAGGGGCTTTATTCGTTAGCATTTATGATGTGAAAACTTTGTCACGTTAGCATTTATTCGTTGGTCAGTATGAAAGATAGGTTATGTTATGATAAAATATTTTGTTAAATTTTGAAAAATATCATATGTCATTCATACGTAAGGTTTGCTAGGTAAGTTATTATACATTTATTCATATGTAGCATTTTATTTATATGAAAGGTATTCTAGGTAAGTTATGATACGTTTTGTTCTTAGCTCAGCATGTAGTTGGCTAGAGTTTGATCTGTTGATCAGTTGATCAATTGATATTTTTTGTTAAAAATAATAAAAATTTAGTAAAAACATAAAATGTTATAATAAATTTTATGATATATGTTCATACAAAGAACTTATTTTTATGTTTTGTTTATGCAAAAAAATATAAATAAAATATGTCTTGAATCAATAGATCAATAGATCATAGATGGAAGAGAGGGGTGGGGTGGGTGGCTTGCTTTGCTGCTTTACTGTTTTACTGTTCTAGGATCAATAAAGTAGATATTTTTAATAAAAAATTAGTAAAACCTAAGGTTTTTAAAGCTTTTTTAATAAAATATATAATATTTTATAAATAAAAAAAGTTTTTAATAAAAATTTAAAGCAGATAAGTAAAATTTATAAAATAAAACATAAAATAATAAAAATTTAAGAAATAAAACTTAAGAAAAAAAATAAATAAATAAAACTTTTAACACAATATAAATATAAAGAAGAATACTAACAACTTAAAAGAAAATATAAAAGAACACGAAATGTCTCTATTAAATATGTGAAATATATAAATGTTTTCCAACAACGTTTGAAAAACGGAACACAAAAGCATAACGATATAGAAATAGTAGTAATGTGCTCAGTTAGTTAGTGTAAGGTTTGGTTGGATAATGTATTAAGTAGAGTGTCTCTACAATTAATGTGTGTGCGTTTGTGTGTGTGTGTGTGTTTGTAGCATTTATTCTTAGTTTAGTATGTTAGACAGGGTAGGGTATAATAAATTTTTTTTAGGTTTTGCTATATATTACTATGTTAATTTGAAAATTAACGTTGATATTATAGATATGATAGAAAATAGGGGTATCTACGTTTTTGCTATGTAATGTTAGGAACTTTATCGATATTACTTTCTAAACTTTTCAGTGATAGTAGTTTATTGGTGCTTAAGGTATTAGGTTTGTTGTTGTACATTGTGTTCTTAGCTCAGGTAATGTTATGCTAGCCTTATTGATGTTTAAACTTTGTTGTGTTAGCATTTATTCGTTGTTCAGTATGACAGATGGGATAGGTTATGATAAATTTTGTTAGGTTATGTTAAATATTACAATGTTAAATTAACATTCATGTGATATAGGTATGATAGGAAAAGCAGGGTAAGGTCGAGTTATGAATGGCAATGTTAGCTACTTTATTGCTGTTAAGCTGATAACTTTGATAATGATAACAGTTTGTTCGTACGCATGGTATGTTAGGTATGTAATGTTTTGTATAGTAATGATTGAGTTTGATATGTTAACAGCCAATGGTAGGTTGAAACTTTGAATGTTAGTTACTTTACTGCTTTAGTATCAATAACGAAGCTTCAAACATGAATTGAATCAATAGATCAAAAGATCAATAGATATAAATAGATGGATCAATAGATCAATAGATAGATGGAAGGGAGGGAAGTGGTGGGTAGTTTGCTTTACTAATTTATTGCTACCAGGTCAGTAAACTATTACACTTTACTCTGATATTTTATTCAGAGAACTTATATATATATATATATATATATATTTAATTAAAACCATACCCAAAATTATAACATTTTTTATTATATATATATGATATTATATATATATATATATATATATATATTATATATATATATATATATATATATATCTATTTTTAATTAAAACCATACCCAAAATTTGAGTTGAAATAATAGATCAATAGATCAATAGATCATGGATGGATGGAAGGGAGGGGTGGGTGGTTTGCCTTATTGATTTACTAATTTAATGCTTTAGGGTCAGTAAAACACAAATGTTTTACGTTTTAAACAAAAATAATTAAATTATTAGTAAAAACAAAATATTTGAAACAAACAAAATAAAAAATAAACAAAAGTTATAAAAAATATATTTTTTTTAAAAAGAAAATTAAAAAATAAATAAAATTTCAAAATAATAAAAATTATAGTAAATAAAAATTTTTTTTTAAACAAAATAATTTAAAAAAAGATAAAAAAATTAAATAATTTAAGAAATAAAACCTAACAAACAAAATAAATAAATATGACTTTTAACAAAATATAAATATAAAGAAGCATAATAAAAAATTAAAAGAAAATATAAAACAAAACGAAATGTTTATATTAAAAATACAAATATTTTCCAACAGCGTTTACAAAACGAAACACAGAGACATGACGTTATAGAAATAACAATCAGTAAGTTAGTGTGAGGTTGGTTGGATAATGTATTAAGTAAAGTGTCTCTATAATTAATCTGTATGTGTGTGTTTAGCATTTATTCTTAGTTCAAAAAGTTAGACAGGTTAGGATATAAATTTTTGATAGGTGTTATTAAATATTTTTATTTTAATGTGAAAACTATCCTTGATATATTATACAATATACATATGATGGAAAATCAGGGGCATGCTAAGTTTTTGCAAAGTAATGTTTAATTTATCTATATTATACTCTGAATTTATCATTGTTAGTGGTTTATTCGTTTGTAAGGTATTAGGTTTGTTGCTATTCATTATGTTTTTAGTTCAGGTAATGTTATGTTAGTATGATTTATAAACTTTGTTACGTTAGCAATTATTCGTTGTTTAGTTTGACAGATGGAATAGGTTATGATAAATTTTGTTAGGTTATGTTAAATATTACAATGTTAAATTAACATTGATGTGATATAGATATAATAGAAAAAGCAGGGTAAAGTCGAGTTATGCATGACAATGTTAGCTACTTTATTGTTGTTAACCTGATAACTTTGTTATTGATAGCAGTTTATTCGTACGCATGGTATGTTAGGTATGTTATGTTTTGCATAGTAATAATTGAGTTTGATATGTTAACAGCTGATGGTATATTGAAACTTTGAATGTTAACTACTTTATTGCTTTAGTGTCAATAAAGAAGCTTAAAACATGTGAATCAATAGATCAATAAATCAATAGATCAATAGATATAAATAGATGGATAATGGATCAATAGATGGATGGGAGGGAGGGGAGGGTTGGATGGTTTGATTTACTGATTTACTGCTTTACTGCTTTATGTTCAGTAAACTATTATACTTTACTATTATATTTTATTCCGAGAACTTATTTTATGTTGTGATTATACAAAAATATACTCGAAATATGATTTGAATCAATAGATCAACAGATCAAAAGATCAATAGATCATAGATGGGTAGGAGGTGAGGGGTTGGTGGTTTGCTTTATTGATTTACTGATTTACTTCTAAAGGGTGAGTAAAACGCAATTTTTTTACATAAACATAAAAAGAGTAGAAATTTTAATAAAAATAAAATGTTTTAAACAAATGAAATAAATAAAAAATAAAAGTTTTTAAAAAGTTTATTTTTTAAAATAAATAAATTTAAGAAATAAATAAAATTTGAAAAAAAATTAAATTAAATAAAAAAGCTTTAAAACAAAATATTTTTGAGAAAAATTAATAAAATAAAAAATATTGAAAATTTGAAAAATAAATAATTTTTTTAATAAACCAATAAAAAAAAGAAATAATAATAATAAACAAAGTATAAATGTCAAATGAAACTTATAAATAGCAAACAAAATATACATGATTCAACTTTGGAAAAAAAAGTATGTTAGTTGACGCTTATAAAAAAAAATAAGATTTTAAAAAATAAATATCAGTCTTCAACTTTTAGAAAACGGATTATCTTTGAGCGATGCAATACAAATGGCGAACTGTACATGTTTGAACAGAATCTGCCATGTGAACAGTAATGCTGTATTAGGTTAAGATAGACAATGTATTAAGAAAGATAGAGAGAGAGGCGTTATAATTAATAGGCTCTTTGCGCTAAGATTCATATATATATATATATATATATATATTGGATATAATATATTATAATAGATATATAAAGAGCAGTTATGCGCGTTACATATATATATTATATATATAAGGTGTTATTATTATATATATATATATATATATATATATATAGTTATTTCATATATATATATATGTTACTATATATAAATATATATATATATTGTTAATATATATATATATAAGGTTATATATATAAGTATATATATTGTTATATACATGTTATACATAAATAATACTTATATAAGTTATAAAAGTATTATATGTTAAGTATATATATATATATATAGATATAAATATATTGTACCACATATGATAACGTATGTAATTAATAGCTAAATTCATTACATTTTTAAGGGTAAAACCCCCGTTTTGGGGTTCGGTCCTCCATTACCATTTCTGATTCGACTGGAATCATCTGATGTCTTCCTTCCTTTATCTTTTTCTCTTATGCACTCTGTGCATTTCTTCTTTTATTTCAATTTGGGACCCTTCCAGGGTTCCCCAGGCGCTATTGAGGTTTTTGAAACTATTATATTCGAAATCTGTTGCCTTATACACATATATATATATTGATACCAATATTGTATTACTAAGCCATTGTTTACTAACTCGGCACCACACCGCACCGGCCATAGCACCAGTGCCAGTTCTGACTCCGTTGTCCATCTTCTTTTCTTTTGATTTCCGTGCATTTCTACTTCCTATTCTATGTACTCTCCAAGTTTCATCCCTCTATGAGCATTTTCAAGTTTTGGGGCTCAGCCCCATACTTAAATGGGCATAGCGCTGAGAAGACTTCGCTCCGCCAAAGTAAGCATCACCACCAGCTAATGGGTTAGCAAATTTGAGGGGGATACGTTAACTAGAACTGCCCTAGATTGAGAGGAGAGGAAAAGTGTGGGTTTAAGACTTATTCCTAACCCTTCTAAAAACTAAAAATGGTTCAATCTGCCCTCAAAATTGGTTTCACCGACCTTAGGGTCCCATAACCAGACGAATTAAGCGTAAAAATCTAGCAATTTTAGAGAAAATACAACTCATGTCGGCTTTGACTTGAATTTCCTTCTCCAAAACGTCTCACTATTCTCCAAATCAATTTCTCTGACCTCAAGAACCAATTATTTGACATCTCACGTGTCAAAGTTTAACAACCTTAGGAAATTCTAAGTCATGTCGGCAATTAACTTGGATTTTCCGGTTCTAGAACCTCATAAAAACGCCTTGCCACCTCCAGTAGTCTCTTATTTGAAGCTTTAAGTGTAAAAAGCTAGCGATTTTAGAGGGAATCCAAGTCATGTCGGCATTTGACTTGGATTCCCTGCTGCAAACGCCTCGCCGACTTCAAAATCGACTTTTCCGGCCTCAGAAACACCTGATTTGAAGCATTCAAGCTAAAAAATCTAACGATTTTAGAGAAAATCCAAGTCATGTCGACATTTGACTTGGATTCCCTGGTTCAAACGTATCACCGACCTCAAAATCGACTTCTCTGACCTCTGGAACCCCTAATTTGACACCTCAAGCGTCAAGATCTAATGACCTTCGGAAATTCCAAATCATGTCGTCCATTGACTTAGATTGACCGATCCCTCAAGAATCGCCTTTTTGACCCCATATTAACCCCTAATTTGAGGCTTCAAGTATCAAAAACGCTTGAAATCCCGAAAAACGCAGGAACTTAAGGGTAAACGCGGAAAATGGGGTCCGAACCCTAAATTGGGGTTCGAAGCCTCAAATTTTGGGATCTAGGATCCCAAAATCGGACAGCTGGAAAAAATATACACTGTGGTCAGACGAAAAGCCCAAATCTAATGGTTGACAGTTCTGTCACCCTGCGTTAGTAGTAGGGTGACAATATCGTTACCAGTTGCAGTGGCCCTCCTTACTACTTAGGTAGTTATTATTTTATGATCATATTAAAATTTTCCATATTTATTTTATTTTATTAATTTTCATATTATTTAATGTTATGTTATATTAACCATAAAAATTGGAAATGGCAACTATTTTGTTTCCTATTTCCGCATTAATTGAAATATAAATTTAATATGAATTAATGCCCTAAACATCGTATTAGAAATACTAATTTTAATATGATGTTTTTTCAGGTTCCAAATCTGTATCCGAAATCCTTGTCAAAGTGTTTGCTTTCAAGCATCAATGTTAGAAATAAACTTGGGTGCCATCAGCAATGCTCCATGATTCTATATTGTCGTCTAGCTTGCATATATGGTAACAATTTCACATTTATTTAATTTACAGCTTTTTTTTCTTCCAGATTTTTTTTTTACAACGAACTCTATTATTTTGAATTATGATAAGAGTAGAAAAAATATTGGTAGAATACATCTTGTTGGGTATTAAAGGTCTATATGAAACAAGCCAAACTTTTGTAAAATGGGACAACTTCCGAATAAATGGTATCCGAATATGCATTGATTAAAGTAAGAAAGGCTTAAAGAAGAAAAGGGTTTCAGACTTTAACAATTGAAATATTGAATGAATTGACATAGCGGTTAAAGTTTGGGTCAACAGCATAAACGGTGAAGGCATGAGACCGTATGGAAGGATAAATCACACGAGTTTTCCTAAATTTGAAGATAAGCGACTAGAGATTTCAGAAGATATTCAAAAAAACTAATTGCAAATTCCTCTTCATAATATCTATGAGAAAAATGATTAGAGTAACCTTTTTGTTTTAACGATTCTGGATAAAACAATACAACATGGTTGAGGAAAGCAAATAGCATAATCAAACAATGAAAACCCTAAACGATTCGATACATTGCCTATATGAATAGTAGGATAACCGGAAGGTTTATAAACTTTTATCAAATGAAATGTTGATAATGAGATGCACACCTCTTACAAGGGAGAATTATCCTTGCCACGAGGTCTGTTTTCTGCCGTTCCTTTGAAGACTCGAAGAGAAAGAACAAGAAACAGAGATAAGATGGTGATCAGGGAACTCAAAAGTTGAAAGAATGTATTAGTAGTATAAATAGATGGACTGTTATTTAAGAAATGGTTTTGTATTTTGGGTTCATTTCTAAGAGATTCTGGACGTAGGTTTTTAGCTGCACCATCCGGCCAGATATTATGGATACAGAATTTGTATGTTAAGAGCTTTATTTTGAAAACTAAAAGAAAGTCATTGGCTTTGGTGAATATTAAAATAACCAACTGATGATGATTTACAAAATAGATTAATTTATCAATAGGTTAATAAGTGTGCTTAATAAAAAATAGTATCATAAGAACAGATAAGGATTTTTGGAAAAATATCCATAGAATTTGCATTTGGTTTGCAATTGAGGATAGATAGAAACTTAAAATGAACGAAAAAACTTTTACTGTTGTGCCTCAACAACACACAAGGTTGGGTTAACAACAAAGGTGGGGTTTAGTGGAAGAGAGTTACTTTTAAACATAGTCGAAATTGCTACAGAAATAAGAAAAAGATAGACTATCTACTAGAAATATTCAAAAATTTGGTACCTGAACCAACTAATCCACCATAGGTTATAAGCTCTCAGTAGATATGAAGGGAAGTGTCGTTGAGGGCTATTTTTGGCAGCTAATTCATTTGACTATCGATACTATTTAAAGTAATTTTAAATTCTTAACATTGCCTTTTACTTTTGTGTCTGAAATCGAGGTTTCTAAGATTTAATCTCCCGCAATCTTTAAATATTTAGCTATGAACAATTCTATTATTATTTTCTAAAATTTGAATTATGCACCTATACTCAATAGAACCATTAATATTCATTAACACGCAAAAATCTTCATAAATATTATAAATTCGATGTTCTTTTGATTAAATTATGGTTTCATACTACTGCAAAAATCTTCCTTTTCAACTACTGTTCCCTCTTCCCTCTTCAAAACATCGTTGAATTATGTAACAAATTTCCCAGTCTTTATTGGGTATCACTTTCTTCTCATAAGAGTGGTACAATTTCTTATCTACATTCTAATGTCATCGATTTTGGAATTTAAATGTAGTTAATACTGAGTAGTTGGCGCTTCTCATAATGGTCGAGGTTG
>JABUQX010063792.1:37500-62500 GCA_015478945.1 Trachelipus rathkii
GCAGAGAGCAGCAGCAGCATATAGCATATATACATATATATGGGTATATAAGAAGCATATATATATATATATATGTATATATATAAAGGTTATATATATATATATATATATATATATATATATTTTAAATATATATATAAGATATATATAAGGTTAAGTATATATATATATATATATATATATATATTGTTAATATGTTATATATATATATATATATATATAGATGCAAGTTTTCTGTATATATATATATGTAAGATATATATATATGCTATGTATACTCGTGCTTCCATATATCGGCAAAACATATGATTTTCTGACTTTGGGCCCTTATTACTGATTTTGTGAAACAAAAGTGCTGACTTTGTACTTAAAATTTGTAGCAATTCAAATAATTATATTTTTTTAATTTTATTAAGAAATTTACTCTAAAGAATAACGGAAAGATATATTTCGTGAAAAATGAATAGATATAATGCGTTCGTAACTAACTTTTATTTATTTATTTATTTATTTACTTATTTATTTATTTATTTATTTATTTATTTATTTATTTATTTATTTGATTTATTTTTGAAGCATTTATTCATTTATTTATTTTTGAAGCATAATTTACCTCATATATTTGAATATTAAAAATTATGACTTCAAAGTTAACAGCATAATTTTTTTTAGCCACTTTCTGATGGGTGGAGGTTGGGGAAAGTGGATGGTGAGATGCAAAGCGAGTTCAACATTGAAAGGCAAAAACTCAATATATATATGGTTATATATATATATATATAATATATATATATGTTATGCAGCATATATATATATATGTGTATATATATATATATATATATATATATATATATATATATTAAGGTTAAGGTTAAGGTTATTTCATCTTTGTGCCGACATCGCATCCAACTGAGAGGATGACATTAACACTGCATCCGCATCCACTGATGTGGGACTTCTGACATTCGTATCCGCGATGTTAGAAATCTCACATCCGCACTATCCGCCGCGGATGTCAAAAATTTGGCATCTGATACATCACTAATAACTATGTGGAGTAGTATATATATATATATATATATATATATAGTATATATATATATATATATATATATATATATATATATATATATATATATATATATATATATATATATATATATATATATATATATATATATATATATATGAAGGTTAAGAATGAGAGTAAAGGCAATCTGCATAGAATAATGAATAAGGTTGGTTCTTTCGTAACTGATGAAATGGATGTGAGAAGAGTGTGGAGGGAACATTTCAAAAACTCTGCATAACATTGGAAGTAATGAAGAGGTGATAGTGAATGTGTGTGTGGGTTTGGTGGTGTTAGAAGAAATTGGTATTTTGGTTATGAGGTAATTAGTAAGGAGGAGGTAATGGGTAAAGTGAGAAAGTTGAAGAATAGTAAATCTACAGTCATATATGGAATAACTGGTGAAATGATCAAGAATGGAGGCGAGATGGTGATTGAATGAATTTTAAAGTTGTGTAACAGAGAATTTAAGGAAAGTATAGTTCCGAGGGATAGGTGAGAGCAGTAATAATACCCTTATATAAAGGTAATGGGGATAAAGGGAACTACAGGCAAATTTGTTTATTGAATGTTGTAGGGAAGATATATGCTGGTATTTTGGTCGAAAGAGTACGTCGAGTGACTGAGAGACTGATAGGTGAAAAACAAGGTGCATTTAGAAATGCAAGAGGATGCGTGGATCAAATTTATACATTGATAGAAATGAGAAAGAAGAATATAATGTATTTAGGTTTTATTGACTTGCAACAGGATTAACAGGGAAGCTCTGTGGCAGGTGTTAGTGATATATAATGTTGGTGATAGGCTTTTGAATGGAACCAAAAGTATGTATGCCGATAGTGAAGAGTGTGTAAGAATAAGTTGAGTTGAAAGTGATTTGTTAAATATTAATAGCGGAGTGAGGCTGGAATGTGTTATGTCTTTTTGGTTATTCCATTTGTTTATGGATGGGGTTATGAAAGAATTAGAAGTAGGGGTGGCAGGAAAAGGTGTTAGAATAATGGAGAATGGAGAGAGTGGAGGGTACCCTGCTTATTGTCTGAGGATGATTTGGTTTTGTGTGACGAATCTGAAGAGAGTTTGAGAGTATTGGTAGAGGGGTTTGGCAGGTTGTGTAAAAGGAAGGGTTTGAAAGTGAATATAGATATGGGTAAATTTATGGTAATGAGTGAGGAGAATCCGCAGTGTGAGGTCATATTAGATATTGAGCAAATGGAAAGGGTATCCGAGTTTAAATATTTAGGATATATGTGGATGTAAAAGGAACAGATAATGCAGAGTGTAGTAGGAAGTTGTGAAATTTAGGAAGGTGGCTGGTGCAATTAAATCTTTGGTGGATATTAAGGGACTAAGTTTTGAGTGCACTAGGGTTTTGCATGAGAGTATGTTGTTACCTGTGTTAATGTATAGTAGTGAGACTATGCTCTGGAATAACAGATATGGAAACTATGGTGTGGAATAAGAGGTATAGATCTAGTGCACAATGTGTTCAAATTGACAATCTTAAGGGCGTGTTAAATGTGAAAAGAATTGTTAAAATGAGGAGTGAACGAATTAGGGAGTTACGTGGTATGAAGAAGGGCGTAAATGAGACAATAAATGAGAGTACATTGAGGGAGTTTTGTCATATGGAAAAATGGTTGAGAGTTGGTTGGATTGTGAGGGGGGGGGTATGGTTATAGGCTTTGTCCAGGAGATGAACCCCACATTAACGATATACCACAGTGAGTGTACGTCGCAGTTTCGTGAAACACTAAGGTTGATTTTTTCTGACTGCGACGAGTTCTCACTTCAGTGTATAAAGGGGACGGTAAAGGGTGGCTTTCTTTTCGAATTGCAACATGTTTTTTAACCATTTTTCTGTTCCGGTGTAAAATACGCACCCCACTCCAATCTAAGGATAGGAGGAAGATGATGAATATATATATATATATATATATATATTATATATATATATATCGGTATATATATATATATATATATATATATATGTTATATATATATATATGGATATATATATCTATATATATATATATATATAGGTATATATATATATTAAGAGTTGTTATGAGATATATATATATATAAGATATATATATATATATATATACGGTACATATTATTATAAGTTATTATTTATATATATATATAGAAAGAAATAGATATATATATATATATATATATATATATATATATATATATATATATATATATATATATATATATATATATATATATATATATATATATATATATATATATATATATATATATATATATATATATATATATATATATATATATATAATTGTTAATATATATATATTATTTCACTATATATATTACTATTCTGATTGTTGTTTTTACATTTATAAGTTAATATGATATATATATATATATATATATATATACATATATATATATATACAGAGTGAAAGAGTGGTTATATATATATATATATATTATGATATATATATTATATATATATATATATATATATATATATATATATATATATATATATATATATATATATATATATATATATATATATATATATATATATATATATATAACCTCACTTATAGTGTGGAATAATATATATAATAATATATATAATAATATAATAAAATATATTTATATAATATATATTGTGTCTGCAGAAAAGATAAGACGATTTAACTTTTTTTTATTTGTTTGTTAATTAAAATGAGTAAAATCGTTTTCAACTTGAGTAAATAATAATTATTATTTTTTTTTATTCCTTTAAATGATTTCATTTAAAAATTAATTGTTTCCTATTATCTTTGATTCTATTTATATCTTATGATGTTTATAGGTTTTACAATTCTTTGCACAGGAATAGAATTTTAGCTTCCTTGACTCGGTGTACTAAACGTTGATAAGAAAAGTATAAAGATTTTTCGTTTCAGTTTAAAAATAAAATTTTAAGACTTATTTTGCTAGATTTAATCATTATTAGTATATTTAAATGTTAATAGCTTTTTTTAATTAAATTTTGATTTATTTATCAAGTAAGGTAAATTTGATATTCCTTAAACTATTTAAGCATCTACCTTTTACATTGAGATTTTTAATCGTTATTGCAAATTACTGTAAGTTTCTTGCTCATATTATATTCCTCTTTAATGAATGTAAAGCAAATGAATTTATTACAACTTATTACCAATGTTATAATTTTAAATTACTAGGAAGATAAGCTCACAGTGTGCAATAAATATTTAGAAATAGAATAATGATTAAAATTATCAAAGTACTGTACTTAACTTTGTAATGAATGTTGTTTTTAATTCTCTCACTGTTTTTAAAATTTTTGGGGGGATAAGGTCCTTTTCTTTACATTATTAGTTATACATTCCTCTTGAGTTTTCAATTTGTAGAAAGTAAAAGGTATTAAAATTTAGGTTGAATAGATTGTTTATTTTATACCTACGCATGGGCAAATTTTTATTTACGCGTTTAATCTGTCTTAGAAGGAAATTCAGAATTTTTAAAAGAAAATAAAAATGAGTAAATGTGATCAGCTGTGTAATTATTCTCTCTTCGATGGTCAGTTTTGTTGAGTATACGACTTCTGATAAAAGATCTTCTTTCATGCTATAAAGCTCAAACTTTTATTTAGCCATGAGTATTCTGATAAGTGAAAGTATAATTCGGGATCCATTTTGTATTATAGAAGTAAACGGTGGGTTTCCTTTTATCTCATCGTGGTCGGGTGGTAACACACCTGTTTTACCATCAGGGAGAGTGTGGATCAAAACCCATACTCTCAATAAAAAATAAAATAAAAGGATTTTATATATACATATATAAACATGCGTATTTACTTAGCATCAATTCTATGAGACAATATGGATCCCGAATTATACTTTCACTTAACAATGTGTGACCCCTGACCCAAGTGTGAGCGGGGAGATCTGCCAAAGGTGACTGTCAAATTGATGGTACCTTATTCTTCTGGAAAGAAGTAATCTTTCAGAAGTAAACGTTGGGTTTCTTTTTTAGCTCATCGTGGGTGGGTGGTAACACACCTGTTTTACCATCAAGGAGGGTGTGGTTCAAAACATATACTCTCAATAAAAAGTGAAACATAGGGATTTTAGATATAAATAAATAAACATGCGTATTCACTTTTAGTTATATGAATTCTATAATATATATATATATATATATATATATATATATATATATATATATATATATATATATATATAAATATATAATATATATATATATATATATATATATATATATATATATATATATATATATATGTTATTATATGTTGGTTATATATATATATATATATTAAGGTTGCTAATATATATAGTTATAGTTATATAGCAAAGGTTATATATATATATATATATATATAAATATATATGTATATATATAGGTATATATATATATATATATATAGTATATATATGCGTTACATATATATATATATATATAGTATATATATATATATATATATATATATATATATATATTATATATATATATATATACTGTATATAAGGCTTGGGTTCAAATACAAGTACTTGTACTTGTACTTAAGTACATTTTAACTTGTACTTGTACTATATATTTTTTGGAGTACTTGTACTTGTAATTTCCAAAGAGTGCCAATTAGTTAAAACGTAATTACTGTGTTTGCACCTTTGTATGAAAATTTCAAAGTACTTGCAAGTAATTTTGGAATTTTTAACTTGAATTTTTTTTTTTTAGCATTTAATTACGTATTGATATTATTATCTCTTATATATGTATTCTTAATAAATTTCCATTTACGAATATACAGTATGTCATTATATATAGAGTATATATATATATATATATATATATATGTTATTATATATATAGCAAAGAGTATATATAGTTATTATTGTTATATATACAGCAGTATATATATATATATATATATATATATATATATATAGCAGCAGTAGAGTATAAAGAATATGTCATTATATATATATATATATATATATATATATATATATATATATATATATATATATATATATATATATATATATATATATATATATATATATATATATATATATATATATATATATATATATGATCTGGTAAAAGCTCTTTTACCAGATGCATAATAAAGAGATTGAGGGTGGGGCATGTAAGTGCAATATTTCCCATACTGTGTGTATGAGAACGAAACTCTCAATCTCTGTAAAATACATGGAAAAATACTGGAGGCATCAAAAATGCCTAATAATGCCCACATAAATGCCATGTAGTGCCAACATTTTAAATATAAAGCCTGGTATAGATTTAAACTTGTAACAGTTGAAGAGTGCTTAGAGGAGCCGCCTCAAGGGCTTCAACCGGAGAAAGGGAGTGTGAAATTAGAAGCCTTAAGAGGCAGACGTGTTAGTCAGATCAATAGGGCCATTTAAGCCGGCAAAGTGCCGTATCATTATTATTTCAAATTAACTTTGTCTATTAAATAATTAGGTATATTATTCCCATTGCATTTTCAAAATTGATTATTATTATCTGTCATACCATATATTTCACTTGCATATTTAATAAACTTTGATAGCAGAAAAATCACTTTCACTATATCATTCCCCATCTCATTAATTACTTTTCCCATTGGTCTGATTATAATACCAGATCATATTTTGGCGAGAGCCCATCGTGACCTTACATCATTATTATAATTTATTATAATTATAAAAATCCCCTTCTGAACAGTGACCGATTATTCGTTAAACAAAAGAATAAATAGAGATAAATATAGTGAGAGTGACAGCAAAATAACTGTGATCGTGCAATTAAATAATAACAGTGAAAGTGGTATATAATAAATAACTCATCATAATTCTGCGTGAAGAAACGAAATCTGTAATAACAATAAACAATAATTGTGGAATTACAAAGTCGCAGTAATAATAAAAATAAAGAAAAACAAAAAAAGAAGAAACTGAAGCTCTCTGTAACGGAATACTCTGTTACCATCCAAATCTCAAACGAGAAGCTTTAACCCTAAAACCTTTGAAAAAAAAAGAGAGAGAAACTCTCAAGTCCTTCCGTGTTCGAGAAAACTAGACATGGGTGCTAACAGAAAAAATGCCCCACGCCCTAAGGTGGGGAGGGGAAATCCCACTCTCCTCAAAGGACAACTAGCGAGGAAGTCGCCCTTCACCTTCGCCCTTCACCAGTTGAAGAGTCATCTTCGAGCTCAAGAAGCGATCGTGAATGCACACCCCGACTGAGTAGAAATAAGACGCCGGTACATATGAGAAGACGATCATTGGGAAAGGCGCGAAGAAATAAGAGCTCTCTATCCTCTAACCAACTTCCCGCCTTCGATGGATACGATATCGTTAGCTGGTTGTCTGCTACCAATGCGGTATTCAAACTCAATGGGATAAATGATGGTACAGAGAAAGTCAGGCTTTTGGCTTCAATACTCCCAAATAGTCTTGTTTCTAAATTACAATTTCCTTTACGAAATAATGCATATGAACAATTGATGAATAGGATCGAAGAAACCTACCTCCCAGCACTCAAACAACGCGTGAGAGATGTGTTTAAAAAAGGGATGGAAAAGCCGAGTTGCCAAGTCATTATCTCAATCGAGTAAAAGAAGTGCTGGGTAGAAAAAACTTTGATTTACTTGTAGAAAACAATCTGAAATTTGCTCAAGAATTGTTTTTAAATGAGATGCCTACCCAGGTGCAGATGAGTCTCTATTCATTAGCGCAAGATAATGATATAAATAAACTTGTGCTTGTGGCTGATGATCTTTTCAAGAGCTTCGTACATAAAAACTACCAGCCTATGCCCGTATACGGGAGAGACCCTCCTTATT
This sequence comes from Trachelipus rathkii, assembly GCA_015478945.1. Lineage (NCBI taxonomy): Eukaryota > Metazoa > Arthropoda > Malacostraca > Isopoda > Trachelipodidae > Trachelipus > Trachelipus rathkii. Next base: position 45,438 of record JABUQX010063792.1, read on the forward strand.
GGGGGAATGGTTTTTTTTTATTGGGGGAATGTGAATCAGCTTTCAGAAGAAGACTATTCGAACCAATATAACCGCTCACGAAAAAACTCATATGAACTCGAAACACGAAAGGAAGAGTCGGAGACAAAACAGAAAATATTGACTCAGCTTAAAGCCATTTTGGACACAGACAAGAGCATGGCCGAGTCGCTCAACCAGCTGGCGCAGAGGCAGCCACCTGCCAATGATTGGAACCAACATTCAAGGAGGGGCAGAAGCCAACCTCGAAGAACATATGAGAACTATGCCTCACAGAATAATGATGCTTCTAGTAAAGTCTGTTTTTATCATAAAAAGTATTGGCTCCAAGCGTTTAAATGTGAAACTGAGGAATGTCCTCTATATACTCTAGTATACCCTCACGAAGGGGAGGCTGCTGCCACCACTCAGGGAAACTGAAATGTAGGTCATCATCTCATCCAGATGGCCGAAACACTAGGAAAGATAAGGTAAAAAAGTATCATTTAACAATCATGTAAAGGTTTTCAAATTTAATGCTGAATCGGGCTCTGGCAATATTATAACGAATATTAATAATAACAATAATAATAATAATAATAATAATAATAATAATAATAATAATAATAATAATAATAATAATAATAATAATAATAATAATAATAATAATAATAATAATAATTAATAATAATAATAATAATCACACACACACACACACACAATAGTAATAATACACAATAATACACACACACACACACACACACACACACACACACACACATACATAATAATAATAATAATAATAATAATAATAATAATAATAATAATAATAATAATAATAATAATAATAATAATAATAATACTGATGTGAACTCTAAATATATTAATAATGAAAATGAAATGTTTTGTAACACTGAAAATCAATATAGTATGAACACCAAGAATTTTTCCATTGTTAATGCCTGTGAGGTTATAAAACCCGAAAGCGCTTGCCATATAAGCGAAATGGACATTGAAAATGAAATAAAAAAAGACAAAATTGCCATAACCAATATATTAAATAATAACAATATGAGAGACAGTAATAATCAGGTATTATGTACTTATGAATATAATATGCATGCTGGTTATACATTTTTTAATAGTTATTTGAGTAAGGGATATGAGAGTGATCGGAAGGTATTGACTACGAGCTTAGAAGACGAAACTTTAAGAGAGACGGTGGTTACCTGTTTAAATTCTAATTGGGGCAGAGAACAATTTACCTCCGCCGTTTCAGAAACGCAAGGAACAACCCTCTCTCTAAAAGTGACGTATCTAGCTCTAAGCTCTATAAAGTATTTAATAATCTAGATAATAAATTATATATTATCGACACCAGGTCAGAAATAGACCTGATCAGTGCTAGCCCCATTCATAGGTCGAAGTGGCCACTAGGGCAGATACAAGCAGCCAATGGCTCTAAAATAAATGTTTATGATTGGTTTAATAAAAATTTAGATATATGATTGAATAAAATATATACAAATAAATTCTATATTGCTGATGCAAAACTGAACATAATAGGTCTTCCATTTTTGAAATAATTTGGTTTTGGGATAGATTTTAAGAAAGATTTATTGATTGACCCAAATACCAACCATACCGTATTAATAAGGCCCGATCACTCCATAACCTCTTTAAATATAAATGCTCCTTCCAATGATCTTTTGCATGCCTCTACCCCTAAAACTCAAACCTCTATGCCTTTTAGCCCACTCTTTCCTCTTAATGATATATTATATAAATATAAAGCCTTATTTTTAAATCCCTATTTACAAGAAAATATCCATTTAAAGATAAAACAACGACAAAAATGGGATGAAATATTTAATAAGTATGGGGGACAAGAAGAAGTTGAACTGGAGGCAGAATTGGGGGGAGAGAAAGAAGAAGGAGATATTCCCAAAGGGATATTGAGGGAGTTGGCACGTGCTTTCCCATACCAACCAACCATAAAAGGTCCGCCAATAAGGTTACCTGGTAGGAGGGTCCCACATAAATTGTACGAAGCGACAAAATGGAATTAAATCAATTAGTAGCGGCAGGTGTTTTGAAACGTGAAAATGCCACCTGGTCAGCACCATTTAGTGTGTTAGATAAAAGGGGGGAGGAGAGTTAGACTGGTGACAGATTTTAGGGAGATTAATAAAAGAACAGATGTAGATATATTTGGTCTACCCAATACCTATGATGCAATTTTCGCACTCAAAGGTGCTCGGTATTTCAGCAAGATAGACTTTTCGAACGGGTTTTATAATTTGCCGTTGCATCCTGATAGCCAAAAGTACTTTGCAATTACAAGTAACCTTGGAACGTTCATATATCAGTCCTTGCCAATGGGATTTATAAATTCGCCCGCGGCATTTCAAAGAATGGTAAATATATTGCTATCTGACTTAAAAAACTGTCATGTGTACATTGACGATATATTGCTATTCACTGAAACCGCGGAAGAGCATGAAAGACTAGTAGAGACAGTTTTAAAAAGATTAAATTATTTATATATCAGTATTAATAAAAAAAAGAGTAGGTTTGGAGTATCTGAATTGAAATATTTAGGCTTTATAATAAGCGCTGAAGGAGTTAGAGCAAACCCAGAGAAGGTGGCAGAGATCCTTACATATAAAAAACCGAATAATATTGAAGAGATGAGAGTGTTAATTGGAAAATTATCCTTCTATCGAATCATGCTGCCCTGCTTGGCAGAGTTGATCCATTAACCGACTGCTTAAAAGAAAAATCTTATTCCAGAAAAAGAATAATGTTAAATGAGAGGTCCAAGAAGGCTTTTAGTGCTGTTCAAAACGCTATAAAAAACTCCTGCCTATTAGCCTACCGGGGTACGTCAACACCCATCAAAATATTCATAAATTCCTCCTCAAATGCATTAGCAGGAGTTATACTCGGGGACGACCAGGAAAGCTGATCCAACGCGTTCTTCTCCTCGACCCAGTCGGCTATTGAAAAGAGAAATGATGAGATAAGTAAACAGCTGTTAATACTTACAAAAATGTTTAAAAAGTTTGGATATTTGTTGATTGGGAGAAAGATCACTATATTCACACATATAAAAGAATTAATTACTTTATATAATAAAACAAAGGACGTTTTAAACCAAAACGCAAAACAAGTCCGTCAACTTAATTTACTAAGCTCCTATAATGTTATATTCCAATTAATTACTATAAAGAACAACCCACTGAGGTAATATGTAATTAAAAATAATCCAAATTTTCAAATAGCGAACGAACAAACAAACAAAAAAGAGTGTGAAAAATTACTCGAAAAATGTTCATTCATGGGATATTTAAATCCTACAACTGATACTATAACAGAAGGCAATAAAAATAGTTGCCCTAAATTTGTTGAATTGATGGTTCAAACACCTCGGAAATCTGATGAAACCTTTAAAACTTCAATATTATTAATATTTATAAACCTATTCCCATTTCAGTCATTCGCCAGGTACGAAAGGGAAAAGGTGGAAAAGAAAGAAGAGAATAATGATAAAGATGAGAATAAGGAAATATTGGAAGAAATAACAGTAAACTTGATATCTGAATGCAATAAACCAAATAAGTTGGTTATAGATAGATTTTTAAAAAGTATTGATTACAAAAATATAGGCGAAAAACAAAAAGAAGATACGTTTGTAAAATCTTTAAGCAATAACCGAGAGAAAAGTGGATTAAAAATAGTTGAACAGAAATTTTGATTTAATAAAGAGATTTTAAAGCTTTTTGTAGACATCTCTTTGGGTTACTCTCGGGTGATTTTGCCAGAACAATGCATACTGGAAGTTGTACGGACCTTGCACTTGCAAGGTCATTTGGGGGTAAAGAGAACAGAAACAGCAGTGAAGTCAGAGTTTGTCTTTGAAAAGATGCACGCTCGGATTAATGATATAGTTAGAGCTTGTAATGAATGTAAATTAAGTAAAAGCGCACGCTCTATTAGTCCTAATTACGGCCAGTTCAGAGAAGTCACCTATAAGTTCGAAATGTTACACATCAACATATTAAAAATGAGCCCCTGCAGGGGGTATAAATATTTGTTTACTGCGATCGATAGGTACAGTAGTTATCTTTTTGCCATCCCTTTGAAAGAGATGAATGCTGAGAGCGTTATTAAGACTTTATTGCACGAGATATTACCGTTTACAAGGGCGCCTGATACGATCCTCAGTGACAATGGTGGGTTTTTTAAGGCTCATCTGTTTGAAGAGGTATGTAAAATGATAGGTAGCAAACATATCTAAACGACCGTGGAAATCCGAGCTGTAATGGAAATTTAGAAAACAGGCATAGAGTATTATTGGCCAGCTTACATTGCATGTTAAGTGAAAACGAGTTCAAACATCACGATTGGTTATCTGTTCTCCCCTTTGCAATCTTTGCAATAAGAACATCTCCTTTAACTGAAAATGGTATCACTGCCTCTCAGGTGCTTTTTGGACAGACTGTGAGCATACCGGGAAGGTTATTAGACACAGAGAGACCTGGAGAAGCTATGTGTTATGATAAATATCTGAATAAATTAGCTGGGTTATTTGCTAAGCCTTTGGCACCTAAAACTACTTTGAAGAACCGATCAGTGTTCGTCCCCAAGAATTTGAAGGAGACAAAGTTAGTCCTGGTAAGAAACCAACAGTATAATTTAGGAAAGCTAGAACCAAAGTACAAAGGACCTTATAAGGTATTACGATTCACTAATGACACAGTTTATATATTGAAAAATGGTCAGCCAGTAGCTGAGAATTTAAGAAACATAAAGATCTTTTACCATTTGGTGGAGGCCGATCAAAGTAGCAAATAGCAAAAATAGAAATAAATAATAAAAATATGAGAGAAAGAAAAATATATGTAAACAATATCTTACTAATCTTTTCTTTTACAGATAATAAGGTCAAAGGTTATGTAATACTAAATTTTGCGAGTGTAAAGAATGAGTACACAGAAATTTGAATAATAATATTTAGTAGTTGTAATTTACTCTCCTCAAGTAGCTTCCTCCTGTCTTCCTTCCTCTATCCTTTGGGTTGACTGTAGTAGAATTAAGAGAGGCTTCTGTGTGGCTAACTATCAAACATATTGCAAATATCTCAAATAGAAGTTCTCTTCTATTTGCTGTTGCAATTTGTTTGAGACTCACTCCGGGGTACCATGTGATCTGGTAAAAGCTCTTTTACCAGATGCATAATAAAGAGATTGAGGGTGGGGCATGTAAGTGCAATATTTCCCATACTGTGTGTATAAAAACGAAACTCTCAATCTCTGTAAAATACATGGAAAAATACTGGAGGCATTAAAAATGCCTAATAATGCCCACATAAATGCCATGTAGTGCCAACATTTTAAATATAAAGCCTGTTATAGATTTATACTTGTAACGGTTGAGGAGTTCTTAGGGGAGCCGCCTCAAGGGCTTCAACCGGAGAAAGGGAGTGTGAATTTAGACGCCTTAAGAGGCAGACGAGTGTCAGTAGATCAAATTATTGTGGACTTCTAAGCCGGCAGTGTGCTCCGTGTCATTAATTATTATTCGAATTTTCAATCTCACCTAGTCTATTAAATAATTAAAGTAATTACAAATTATTTCCCCATTGCAATTTTTACAAAAATTGAATTATATTATTGTCATACCATATATTTCACTTGCATATTTAATAAACTTTGAAAGCAGAAAAATCACTTTCACTAAATCATTCCAAATCTCATTAATTACTTTTCTAATTGGTCTGATTATAATACCAGATCATATTTATATATATATTATACTCATCACCGTCTCCCACATAACTGCAGGGTGGTGTCAGTTGCAGATCGGGAATGCTGTTGGCTCACTTGCTATGTTTCAGGTGTTCAGTGGAGATTGTGCAACCCTTGACGGATATTTTCCATGGAACCTATTCTTCTCCTAGTGATCGAGAGTAAAATGCGTTAATAAGCTATTTCCTTCATCCCATACTAATGACCCTGCTTATATGCTTCAAATAGCTCCTTTACTCCATCACCCACTCTCCAAATTTCGGGTATTGCCCAACACCTTCTCCTATTGCCTACTCACATTCAGATTTAAAAAACTTCTTAGTCAATCTATTATCATTCATTCTAAGCACTTGAGCATACCATCTTAGTACCCTTGATTTGCTCTTTCCATCAGACATTTCTCCTATCGGCACATATCCCCTATCCTTACATTTCTAATTCTATCTACTCTCTTTATTCCACAAATATCTCGAAAACCTTTCATTTCTAAAACCCCTCAACTCTTTTTTTCATTTTAAGTGTTTAATGCCCTACGTCTCACATTGTCCATATAACAGAACAGTTTGAAGCAAATATATATCTTCACAATTTCATTTTTACCTTCCATGTTTATTTTTTCTTTAATATTATATATATATTATGATATATATATATAGAAATATAGAACATTAGGAAAACTCTTTTTTATATATTAATATTATATATTACAATCGGTGTATATATATATAGATATAACGTATATATAATAATACTAGAAATTATCTATGTTGAAAATTTTTTTGAAGTCAGTGACGTGAAAGTAAAATAATGTATACGAATATATTTAAAATATATATAAGTACTGAGTATATATATATACCTATACTATACTATATTTTATTAGCTTTTACATCAATATATATATATATATATATAAGCGTATATATATAGTATTAGTCGATAGCTGACCTATCATAACCTATAATATATATATACCTTATGGTTCTCTATATATATATATAACTATTAACTTATATATATATAATCAAAATATAATATATAAATATATATATACTATTTCACTATATGTCGCCATATATCTTGCCAAAAAAGATATATATACAAGTATTATATATATATAGTAATAAGTAGGAAAAGGGAATGAATTTATTTATATGAGTATAGAGCCTAATATATATATATAGTTAGTATTATATAGCACAGGTATATATATACTATTAATCATAAATATATTATCTATATATAATTAATATTATTATTATATATATATTAGTTATAATATAGATAGGATTATATATATATATAGTTATATTAATTATACTAATATAGTATATATATATATATTAGTTACAGTATATATATAAATATAATACTGATATATATATATATATATATATATATATAATAGTAATAGTAAGTAATATATATATATAGTATAATATAATATAGATATATTATTATATAATTATATTAAATTATATACTCGAGCTTGGGATTATCTATTCACTTATGTTACTTGTACTTTTACTTGTACTTGAGCCTTTTGTAATTAAATGTGTATTGTGGTACTTGAACAATTCTAGAGTACTTGGACTTGTACTTGACAAAATGTGCTTGAACCCTAAGCCTGTTATATATATAATATATATATATAATATATTATTTATAGGTATAAATTGTAATATATTTATATATATTAGTATATATAATATATATATATATATATAAGTATATATAGTACCTATATATTATTATAATCCTGTTATATATATATATATATATATGTATATATATAAATTGAAACCTTAGGTATAAATTCTTGAGGATTACAACAAATTAGGAGGAGATAAAATCAAAATATTAACTTATTAATAAATCCTTGTCACAATAAATTAAAGTCATAAGCTATCGACATTAATTTGGTCCTCTTTCAAATGCAGTTCTTTGTATACTAAATTAAATAATAAAATTAATAAAGTAAAATTGACAAAATATAAATATCAAGAAAGTTTTTGGACTAAATTTTTGAAAAAAGGTGAGGATTGTAGAATGTTGCTAATGATGAGATCTATTTGGAAGTCGTTTTTTGGAACATTGAAGTTATTAGAGTTATTTATGCAAAAAGATTCTGTAAATTTTCTTAGGTGTAAGTTTTCGATGCCAATGATGGGGGTCATGTGATTGGTATTGATGTTGTGATTGTTGGAAGTTCTGTGTAGAGTAAGGGCAGAGTTGGGGTTATCTATTTGGAGGTTTTTTATGCTGGTAATTACGTCGATAAAAAACGTGAGTTTCTCCAATGTATAGTTTGTTGCAATCAGCGCAGGGGATTTTATAAACACATTGAGAAGTGTTATTGTTTTTGTTGAGATGAGGTTTAAATAATCTTTTTAAAGGAAGAGTATTAAAAGATGAATAGTGTATAGATTTGAGGAAGATTTTGTGGGTAAGGGGATCGGTGGAAATGGGTAAAAGAAGATAGGAAGTATTAGATTGAACAGGTTTAATAGGATTGCTGTAGAGAGTGTTTTTAACTTTGCGAAGGGCAGGATTTATAATATAGTAAGGGTAGGAAAGTTTTATGAAGGTGAAGGAAATCAGATTGATTTCAGGTTGAAGGAATGTAGGGGAACAGATTCTAAGAGCTCTAATAAAGAGATAGGATAGTGTAACAATTTCAGTTTTGAGAGGGTGGAAAGAGAACCAATGTATATAATTGGGGTTAGCAGTAGGTTTCCTGTAAACCGATAATTGTATGTTGTTGTTAGGAGACCAAGCCATTAAGATGTCAAGGAAAGGAAGGAAATTTTTATCTGGAAGTTCAAAGGTGAAATTTATGTTAGGATATATGTTATTGATGAGATTAAGAATGCCAGTAGGGTTGGTGTTGAGAGGGATGGCAGCAAAAACATCATCAACATATGTATACCATTTGGTATTGGAGAGTAGGGGGTTGGGAAGAATGTGATAAAGTTCAATGAGTTCTATAAAAATATTAGCCAAGATGGGAGATAGAGGTGAGCCCATAATTAGACCTTGGTTTTGTTTATAGAAAATGTTATTGAAATGGAAATAATCATTGGCATCGAAAACTTACACCTAAGAAAATTTACAGAATCTTTTGGCATAAATAACTCTAATAATTTCAATGTACAGAAAAACGACTTTCAAATAGATCCCACCATTAACAACATTCTTTGCCACTTCTTATAACAGCTCGCCAAACACCTGACTGTGATGGTGTTGGAACACTGATTCCATCTTCGGCTAGACTGGAGCAGCAGCTATATTACTTGAAAGAGATTTTTTGTCACCAACTTAGTTGAATATGATGTTGAAAAACGATTGACACGTTTTCTTTTGTCATTTTCATTTTCATGTTTCAGAAAAGATTTCATCACTACTTACTTCTGCTGATGATGCGTCAGTGGCAAAGACAGCGTATGGTTCAGATTGTGAAGCCAAATTTGGCACTCGCTTAGAGGGATTGATGGACGAATGTGGGGGACAACTTGTTACATATCCAGTTTTACCTTCTGATTTAACTTGTAACTTGTATAGTTCTTTATCTTCTTGGTACAGCCAAATTCCGTCTATTTTTCTTGTCAAATATATTTTCTATTTCAATTTGAAAATAATCCTTTTTTCCTCTTTCTATTTTTATCTTTCTCTTCAATCAATTTAACTACTTTTGACATAATTGTTCGTTTTTCTATAATTGGAAAGATAAATTTTTCCCAGAGGACAGTAAGCTCACCAGTTATCAAAGCCATTCTTTCTTTCTTATCTTTCGCTGTTTCCAGAAGTGTATGATAGCGACCAATAATATCTTTCTTTCGTGAAAGTCTAGTAAAAGAACTGTTTCAATGTTTCAATTATAACTATATCTCGTCTTTTTGTTGCATTAATAGCAGCATTCTGGGTCCACGATTCCGCATTTTTTCTTAATCGTTTCACTTGATTTATAATATGCCATTATAATGCTATTATTGAACTACAAAACCGGAAAATAGAGAAAATAAACACAATAAGTCATTTAATAAATAATAATTTAAATAATCCTTAATAAATAATCATGAGCGATATTATAAGGATCTACTTTTTTACTTGCAACAGGCAACAGCACCGTACATACAGATCTCGTGACACACACTGATACTGAAACGGGTTGGTGCGGGAAGTTTTTTTTAGAGCCACCGGCAATAATAATGTTTTAGTAATTAAGTCACAAAAGTTCATCCTTTGCGACAACAGTAGATTCAAAATTTTTCAAATTTTTTTTTTAGTCATAACCCTAATATATATATATATATATATAATATATATATATATAGTTATATAATATAATATCTAATATATAATATATATATAAGTATGTATAGGGTACTCTATATATATTAATATATATATATATACTATATATATATATACTATATAATATGATATATATACATAAATATATATATATATTATATATTTTATATATATATATATATATATATATATCATATATAATATATATATATATATATATATATATATATATATATATAGTATATATATATATAATATTATATATAATAATATATATATATATATCGTATATATATATAGTAAATATCTATATATAATATATATATATATAGTATATACTATATATATATATATATATAGTAATCAGATATACGGCGAGTATACGGTATATTATATATTATTATATATTATATATTGTAGTATAATAATAAGTATATAATATATATATATATATAATATGTTAATTATAAGTATATATATAATAATATATTATATAATATATATATGATACTATTATATATATATATATTATTTATATATATGTTATATATTAGTATATTTATATATATAATATATATAGGGGCAGAGGCGAGGGAGGGAGGGGTTTGCCTTTTTCTATTTGCTCTTTCTTCTATTATTATATATATAATATATATATATATATATAATATATATTTATATATATATATATATATATATATATATATATTATATATATATATATATAGTATATATATATAATATATATATAATATATATATATTAATATATATATATATATATATATATATATATATATATATATATATATATATTATATAATTATATATTACTTATATATATATATATATATATATAATATATATTATACATATATATATATTTTTAATATATTACTATTATATAATATATATTATATATATACTCATATATATATTATATATACTATTATAATTATATATATATATATATTATATATTATTATAGTATATATATATTATATATAATTTATTATATATATATATATAGTATATATATATAATAATATATATTATAATATTATTAATATATATATACTAACTGTGGTAATTTCCACAGGTAAGCTCAATGTCCAAATTAAAGAAATTTATTTCTATTTGCCAAATTATTTTTTTTGTACATATCTAAGACTAATAATACATGCCTAGTATTATTGTAGCATTGTTATTTAAAATTTAAGAATTAAAAACAAACAACCTTAGGGTTTGTAGTCCCCAACTGCGGAACTGCAATGAATTTGGCGGAATTGCGGAATTGCGAAATTCCGCAATTGCGAACTTAAATTGCGGAAATGATTTAGGCATTCCGCTAACTGCATTCCGCAACTTTTTTCAAATAATCGCAATCGCAATTCCGCAATTTTTTTGGTAGTCCGCAATTGAGGAATTGCGGACTTAAATTGCGGAACGCTCACCTCTGTTCATTACATATAACTAGAGCCGACAAAGCAATAAACTGGTAGTTATGATAAAAATGGTTATATACACGATATATATATTGTATATATTATATATATATATATATATATATTTATATATAATATATATATATATTATATATATATATATATATATATATATATATATATATATATATATATATATATATATATATATATATACTATATATATATATATATATATATATATATATATATATATATATATATATTATATTATATAGTAGTTTATATATATATATTATATATATACTATATATTTTATCCTTATAAATATTATGTAATATATATATATTTATTTATATCTCCTGTTTAAATAATATATAAAAAATATATATATTAAATATATATATATATAATTATATAATAAAGTTTTATATATAGTATATATTATATATTATAAATACTATATTAAGTATATATGTTATATTATATATATTATATATATATTATATATATATCATAATATAGTATTACAACTAGCCTTAAAACAAAATAGTTAATTAAATAAATGAATCCATTCCCTTCCTGTAGATGATTTTGGGACCGTTGAACGATAAAGTTGAGAGAATGAGAGATATAGAGAGAGATACAAAATGAGAGAGAATATATATTTTAAAATCCTTTTCTAACAACAAGGAGGTTCTTGGTACTTTACAATGAAGAGAAAGAAAAAAAAAAAAAGAGAGAGAGAGAGAGAGAGAGAGAGAGAGAGAAAGAGAGAGGAGAGAGGAGAGAGAAGAGAGAGAGAGAGAGAGAGAGAGAGAGACAGAGAGGAGAGAGAGAGAGATAAAGAGAGAGAGAGAGAGAGAGAGAGAGAGAGAGAGAGAGAGAGAGAGAGAGAGAGAGAGAGAGAGAGAGAGAGAGAGAGAGAGAGAGAGAGAGTATATTTTAAAAATCCTTTACTAGCCAAAAGGTGGGTTTTCTGCCTTTATGATGAAAATTGAAGCAGCGAAGATGAGAATGTTTAATTGAGTCGACTGCCTTCGGAAAACGGAGCTTCACCAGTTACAATTTCGAATTTCTTCTTTTCTATAATAATTATCGTGTTAAAAGTTCCAAAATAAAGCAAAAGAAAACGTATTAAAAATTTTGAGGCTCCACCAATACAGGAATCACAGAAGTGAGTAATTTAAATTTAAATATATAAATTAATGTCAAATAGTTTTTTCATCTCACAATTTCATATATTTAGATGTTTTTTTTAATGAAATCCCATCAAAAGCTCACTCTGAAATAAGTCCTCTTCTCAGCATCAAACTTCAAATTTTTTTTTTCAACACTAGGTGTTTTCAAACCTCTTCTCAAAATTCTCAAAACTTCTCAAAACTCCTTCAGCCTCTCCCCATAGCTCTTACTCTCAAAGCCAGAAATCATCCTTGTTGCACTACTTTACACTCTCTCCAGCATACCTAGGTCTTTTCTTAAATAAGGGCCCAAACTTGTTCCCAATACTCTAATACTGACCTAAAATAGCTATTATACAGCTACTTATAACTTTGTTAGTTTTGTAAACCATATTGCGATTTATTATACTTAACAGTCATTATTAAGCTAATTCTTTGGCTTCTAAACACTGATAGCAACTTTCAGATTGATTGCTGCTTAGACTCACATCTAAATCTTTTTTTAGGTCCTACCACAAGACTCTAGCCAATCCCCATTCATATCGTAGATAAATATTCTATTTGAGAGTTACCTAAATGAAGAACCTTGTACTTTTTACTATTAAATATTTGCCACTTATCTGTCGATCTAAGAGGTTTATCAAGAATCATTTTGAATCTTTTATATGTCCATCATTATTCCTTACTAATGTAGTCACTTGTATCATCTGCAAACCTATCTTCTGAGCTTTCTGAAAAAATGAATTGAGAAGGTATTAATGGGGCTAGTTGTAATTTCATCACTTACAATATGTTCAGTTGTATTCTTTTCTTCTTAAACTTCTTGCAACCTTTTGATACAAATAGTCACGTTGCAAAGTGGAGATTTAATTGTTGTTGTTAAAATCTTCAATTTAAGCTTACTTGTAGGATAGGATTAATATAAACCAGGCAAGCTAGTAGAATATCATTGTCATTGAGAGAAAATTTCTCTTCGTGCCTTGGAGTTTTTTATTTCTTCAGCATCTTAAATATATATGGTATAAGAGGTTGAAGGTTGAATTCATTAGAAATAATCCAATTAAAACATAAAGGGTGCAGGTTAAAAAAAACTTCGGAGTTTACAAATTGCAATTTTGGATGAGAAAGTCGCGAAAGTGAGTGAGAAGCCTTGTAAGGAATTGAATTGAACACTCACAGTTCCACAATTCATAACTTGTAAGCTCAAAATTTTCTGACTACAACTCTAAATTATCTTGAAAGTTACCGAATCCGACCTCTTAAAAAATTAGCCGACTCCGACTCCGACGTTGTCGTTCTGCTATCGCCCGACCCGACCTCCGACTTCACTCTCTTCATAAATCTCTATCCTAACTTCCACGACTACTCGCGACCTCTGACTTCCAGACTCCGACTCGCAACAAACCTGGTAGGGCACCCACAGTAACTCGCTAAGGTCTTTCAGGTCCCCTGCCCACAAGAATTTTCTGGGGCCTTCTCTTTATATTATATATATTATATATATATAGACTATACATGTATATAATAATAGTATAGTATATAGAATATATATATATATATTATATAATATATATAATATAAATATTATATATAATATTATATAGTATTATATATATATATATATATATTAATACCATGTAAAACACTTTTATTCCATCATATATATTTTAAAGGATTACAAGGGAATAGCATTACACAAAGCCAGTGGAATGATGTAATGGTTTAAAATATATATATATATATATATATATATATATATATATATACTAATATATATAATATATATATATATACATATATTTATATATATAATATTATATATATTTATATTATATAAATTGTTAAAATCTGTTAATTGCAGTACTTCATCTATATATATATATTATTATATATATATATATATATATATAAATAATAGATATATATATATATATATATATAATATATATATATATAATATAAATATTATATATATTATATATTATATATACATTATATATATTACTATATAAATATTATATATATATTCACTTTCTTTTAATTTTTCCTAATCTTCGCTTCTTTTGAAGAAGTAATACGTTAACTGCTTGATCAATATTAATTGCTCGAGTTTCTTTATGCTCGATACTCAGAATTGCCAAATCGCTCAGTCTTGACTGGCTCATAGTACTTCAAGTAAATTTTTTTATAAGTTTAATTTTGAGAAGCTTCTCTCTGCCGTTGCTGTTGTAACTGATAGAGTAAAATATAGCTGTATTGATGCTATGAGTTCGGGAAAGCTACTTAACAGGAAGCTGTTTTCTTCTATAAATAGTCGGGCAATATCTCTGATATTTCTTTTCGTATTGATCTCTTTACCTAATAAACTTCTAAATAATAACACTTCAGCAATTAGATTGCAAGTAATGTCACTGGGGTATTTGCTTATGAGGATGTTTACTTTTTCTGAAATTTCCTCCTCAGTCAGTTTTGTTAAGCTTTTTGGTTCCAAAAATGAAAAGTTTTCTGCAACCGTTCATAAACTAACGAATCTATTTTTGATCTGATTAATTGCAATATCCAGTGATGTATTGAATATATTTGTTTCAAAAGATTTCAAAGGATTGTCTATTCTGTTGTACGATGCTATTTCATCAAAATAACGCTTCACAGTTCGTCTGCGTTTCTGTTTTAGTTCACATGAAATATTCCATGTAAGTGCCAATTGCTTTGCTTCAAGGAAGAATTCGGAGAAGTTTCTCCTCATATGTTGTAATTCTTCATTGGCATGACACAGAAAGAAACATGCTTTATGAAGATCAACTGACTTGTTTGTACACTTTCAGAAGCTCTGCTAATGTTTTCAAGAATTTTGTTTTGTAGGGTGATCATTAGTATAAACTGAAAGGAGTCCAGATGTTTCCTAATGACGAGGGCCTGTTCTACTTCCACTTTATTGTGATTAGACAGTATAATTTTCGTTAGGAACTTCATTACACATTGAAAGTTTTTTTGCAATGCCAAAAGGCAATCATTTCGTTACGCCCATCTTGTCAGACACAACTTATTGAGAATCGTTTTCTTTGCTAGTTCTCCTTCTAGTGTTTTGTTGAGAGCTTGCCAACGGGGTAAACTTCCGCTAAAGAAAACATACGTTTGCTGAACAATATCATAAAATTGACTAACCTCGGTAATGTTAGAGACTGAATCATTCAGCACAAGATTCAGGTTATGTGCTGCACAATGAACGTACTCAGCTGTTGTAACTATATTTTTAATTCTTTTCTGTAGTCTAGTGTTCTGTACACTCATTTTTGACGCTCCATCATAGCCTTGTCCTCGACAATTTTGAATATCAATTCTCTTTTCCTTCAAATATAACAATAATTGAACAATATCTAATCACGATTCTCAACTGATCTCTTTTGGAGGTATCTTGTGTGCTGTCTAGCATTACGGAATAATACGGAGCTGAGGTTATTCTGAATAATAATGTTTTCCTAACTGAACATGCAAGTAAACTAATCATGTCATTTTGTATTTCATGATGTAAAAACTTGTTTCTACTCTTTTCATTTGTTAAGTGAGATCTAAGCAAAGAGTCATATCGAGAGAGTAGATCAACAATATTCAAAAAGTTTCCAGACTCGGGACCAATTGATTCTATATTTTCTCTATGACCACGAAATGGTAATGAACACATTGCCAGTGTTTTCACCACATCGATAATGCAGGTAAAAATTTCTTTCCACCTCCTCCAAGAGTTGATCAACGATAGTTTTATTTTTCTTAAACATACCATGTCATAAAAGCGTGTAAATTTGATTTGCTACATTCATGTTTTTTAGTTTTCTTACTAAGCCCCTGCCAATCACGAATGCCTATACGCCAACTTCTTGATTCAGGGTATTCATTGAGCAGCCAACAAGGCTTACAATAAACAGCATCTAATTTGGGAGAATAACAAAGCCAATATCTTACGATTTTTTGGCCAGTTATAGTTGCATATGAATAATATTCAGCACTGAATGATCTTTTTGAAATTATATCCTTAGGAAAGGGACCTAAAGGGCGGCATGGTTCATTGGCTAAAAAATTTTCTCTGGCTTCCTTAGAAAGAGGCATAGAAAAAAATCCAATATCATTTTGGAATTTATTTTTATACGAAATCATAGCCACGGTAGAGTTTTCGATAACGAATCTATCAACGTCATTGTTAACGTCGGTTTCCAATTCTTTTGATCAATCCTTTTCCTCTTGTGTACTTATAATTTCAATAAGGTTCACAGAGCTCGATGTAGAAGCAATACAATCAATATTTAACTGGGATGCAGGATT
>JABUQX010063793.1:0-15000 GCA_015478945.1 Trachelipus rathkii
GAGAGATAGATAAGAAGAGATGGGCCAGAGTAACAAATCGTATAATTAATTCTTTTGAGAATTAATATCATTTGACTATTGTTCGATAGTAGATTAGATTTATATATATACTAGTATTGTCAGAAATTATTAGCGCGCACAATTTTCTAGCTTCACTCAGGTTAAATCTATAAGGTTATGTAAGCGGTATACAAATTATTTATATTACTAATAATGGTATAAATAATGAAAGGAGAAACTACATGTTCAATATATCCATTTCTATATAACTATCATATCTATACTACTTAGCTTAGTGTGGAGTCTATTTTTAAACGCTGGATCGAAATCTAATGACATCTAACCTCTGCCAGATACCTTCTATTTACTATGCTTACTACTTCTATCTATCTATTCTAATTCGAACATAATATGTATTAATGTTATTTACATTATATATCGCTTATTATAAAAAATGCTTAGTGTCCTATATTAAATAATTTTTCGGGGTGATATTTGAGCCATAGATGTATAGCCATAATATTATACACCATGCCTACCCCCTAGTGATACTATATCCATTACTTAGAGTATATATATGATTATAATATAATTATATATATATTAATATATATATATAATATATATATAATAATATATATATATTATATATATATATATATATATATATATATAATATATATATATATATATATATATATATATAATATATATATATATATATATATATATATAACCTGATCTTACCCCACAGCAAATTTTGAAGGGAAATTTAAACAAGAGAATATAAATATCCCGTTTAGATATTTGGAAATCTAGCAACAAATGTAGTTATTTGAAATCTAGCCAGCAATGTAATTATTTGAAATCTAGCGACCGATGTAGTTATATTTATATACTGCAACCATAGTTATGTCTAAATATATATATACTATACTATATTAATCCCTCATTTATATATAATACTTATATTAAGTGGAGATATACTAATATGATTATATATAATATTATTATATTTAATTATTATTTTCCATATATATAGATATACTCATATAATAACAGGTATATATATATATATATATCAAAACTACAATAGCTACAGGAAAATAGGAATACATTTGGTTTGAATACTGGTAAATATTTACCGAGCACATCTGTCAGACAATCACACTCACCCTTCACAAAAACTTATACGATGCAACTATACTAAAAATAATTATCTATTATATAAGAATAGCAGTTTTATTATTTATTTCTTTGTAATCAGCGATTAACCACAGTATCATCTTTTGCAAACACTAGAATATTGATCCTCCCATTATTCCAATGTTTAATCATACAATACTGCTCATTTTCCAACTCTTAATCCTATCCTTAACTAATTGTTCAATAAACATTATATAATAACAAATATTACGGTAGACCATATATTTACATATACACTAACTCATTTTAGTTTCACTACTTACTTACCTACTCTAAAACAGCTTCCCATACTTTCTCACTTAATTCTAACGCAAGAGCACCATTATCACTACAATCACTACAAATAAGCTAGCAAGCAATTATTGAGGCATTTGATTAGGACATTTTCAATGACGACAGTTGCACAATTATACGACGTTGATCAGGTAACGTGGAATTATTCAAAAATAATACTCAAAAAAGGAAAATAATTGAATCATACTGCATTATAAATAGTAACAACTTTAATTCTCGATCGAGAGCGGAACGCAGTGGCCAACACGTAAGAGCACTATATTCCTCTTATTTCTAAGTATTATTCTTATTTATATATATATATATACAATGTATATATATATGCACTGAATACGCGCAATACACCTCGACCTTATACTCCAAATAATACTCAATCATTGCTTTATTCTCATCATCTGATACTATAATGTATTATAATTATTTATATATATAGTACTTACGTTCATCTATTATTATTAAATTTTACGTGGCTAAAGCGATATCACAAACGGCAAACTTAGTTTATCTGCGCGCTCATGCTGAGACGGAGCGAATATCACTTAGGGGGGTGTCAACACTGTCTCGCTTATCCGAACTCTATGACCGTAGGTAAGGGGCACGGAGGCTACACTCAGCGCAAATGTGAGCGAGTCATCTTGAGATACTCGCATCTTTCCCACAATGAGCGCGAACAAGACGCGAGGGTACGAGATCGCATGATCCATCTCCCCCCTGTGCGAACAAAACTGATAATTAACTGTCTACCAAACCCTTCGTATTCCACAAGTAATGGCCTACTAGTGAACTTCTCACTCAGACTCCTGACATGACAAGGAGCAGTCGTATACCTCTTGATTTCATCTACCAGCATTGCGGGAGCTATTTCGAGTTCTTAGTATAAATAGGACACAAAACTCAAAACTATATACTAGATATATGCACTTCTCTATATATTCTCTATACGATGTCATAACGAGTATAACCTGATACTACTAAATAGCGTTTCTTCTACTTACATATACTTTTCTTACCACTCCTCATCTAACTTTTCACTTATCAGCATTCAGAACTAATTAACCCTTAATATTATTGTTATATATTCTCTGTTGTCTTTTCTTATATATTCTGTCCTTATCTTATATTTCTCTCTCTCTCTTATATTTTTACACTTTCAAATCCGATTCAAAGTCTTCATAAGTTCCCGTTTGCGCCGAACGAAGTAAATTGGCGATTTGACTCTTCTCGCAGATTTTTGCCATCTTATGGACCTAAATAGTCTAGGTATTCTGTTATTTCCTCTAATTTACAGTTTCACCATATCAATTTCCTAATAATATTAATTGCTGACATATCAATGCATATAACTCTCACAATCTTTCTACTACCACATGTTCTTATTATATTGCGCTTTCTTCGGAGAAACGTACTTCCTTAATAAAACATATTCGTCCTCTCTTTGCAGTTTTCCACTTTTCCCTCTTTTCTTTAAAACCTTCTGTTTTATTAAAAATATCGTCAGGTTTCAATTCTAATCTTTACAAGAGTTACTTTTCTTGTAAGGCTAAACGCCATCTCCTCCCATTAAGACCTGGTTATTATGGTAAGTTAAATATTTTTAACTGGCTAGTCTAAGTAACGTTTATATTCACTAAGCCCTAACTAACAACAGTTCAATAAATTAATAATAAGTTTAAATAGAAATAACACCGCATATTTTTTAATTCGATGTACCAATTATTCATTCCAGACATTTAAAAAAATAATGCGAAAGAAAGTTTAGCTACACTTTTCATATCTTTTTCCTTATAAATTTATAAAAATATAATGTCTATAGAAGGGAATAAATATAATATTAATAATATGTTTACCCACCCCGCTAGTTCCATCGGATATTATTAAATTATTTTATATCCGCAATGCTATAATATATATATTTTTTTTTCGGAGTAAGAATATATCTAACTAGCCCTAAAACTAGCCATATATATATATATATAATATATCTATATAGTATATATATATATATATATATAATATTAAATATATATAATATAATATTATAATAATATATTATTATATATATATTATATATATATATATATATATATATATATATAAAATAAAACACTATTACGTTATTACTCTACTATCATATATTAATATATAATATTATATATATATATATAATATCATATATATATATATATATATATATATATATATATTATATATATATATATATATATATATATATTATATATATATATATATATATATAATATATATAAATATATCAGTAATAACCTCTATTCTTTTTATCTTTGTGGTTTATTAATGAATACGACCATTTAATATAAAAATATAATATAAATAATACATTTAATCACATATTGGAGGATATTGGGAAACACTAATCACCTTATAGGAGGCTCATTTTTCAGTCTTTGTTGATCTCTATTTATTCTAATCTGGTTTCGTGCGACTTCCAATTACGATTATGTAATGTAGCTAATTTACTATTTACGATAAATTTTGGAGTCTTTGAGGATTGTGATTGTCTAGAGCTCTTACCTGTAAGTAGATGATTTAACTTCACATTTATCCTCTCATCAAGTACAGTATATATTATAATATATATTAATTATATAAGTACATGAGAATTAGCATTTATTATTTCTCCTTCTATTGCATTCATATGTTGTAGTTTGGTATTAAAAATGAGTAAACTTTCTATCAGTTTTCTTTTATATAGGTTTCCGTTTCTTTGAATGATTTGGTAGTTTTTTGTGTCAATAAGATGATTGTTTAGGTTCCTATGCTTGACAAGAGCGGAATTTTGGGTACCTTTTTGAAGGTCGTAGTTATGTTGAGATATTCTTCTTTTTATATCTATAGTTTCTCCTATGTAAAAGTTTGGGCATGAATTGCATTTTATTTTGTATATTCCTGGAATGGGTTGAGCTTGAGTTGAGTTATTAGATTTTCCTTGTAGAATTGTCTTCAGTTTATTTATGTTTTTTTACAGGGTGTATATTTTGGGGTAGTAATTTCTTATAATTATTTGTTTCTTCAGTAGGTATATTGATATAAATCTTTTTTTCCCCCTCTGTTACAGGGTTGTTTCCTTGCGTATGTTCATAAAAAGATTTCTTTGCTCTATTTAGTGCCTTGTAATATATTGTTTCTGGGTAGTGTAGATTTTTAAATATGTCCTTTATATGCTTTAATTCTTGCTCGAGTTCTGATGGGCTACAAATCCTAAATGCTCTAAGTATTTGAGATGAAACAACGGGCAATTTTGTGCTTTGAGAATGATTGGAATACCAATTTATGTAAGAGTCTACATGAGTGGTTTTTCTATATACTGTAGTAATCGGATGAAAATTGTTGTCCATTTTTATTAATATGTCCAAAAAAGGAAGTGTGTTATCGTTGGCTAGTTCCAGGGTAAATTTAATCGATTGGATCTGGTTATTAAGATGTTCTAAAAGAGCATGAGGACAGAGATGTGATGGCAGTGCCACAACTTTCATCCGATTACTACAGTATATAGAAAAACCACTCATGTAGACTCTATACATAAATGAATATTGTATATTTTCAATAGTATCCATTAAATATATACTCACCATCATAGAGTAGAATGTGTAGGTATGAGAAGGAGGGGTATCACTCACAATCGGTAAGTCTACTAGCTTTTTTGAGTTTATAGTAAAGTTTTCTATCAAAATGAAAGTAATATGTGAGTTCAGTTTATAAGATCGATCAATTGTTTTATCAATTTTATACTCAAAATGAGTATATAAATATAACGTATATAATTGTTTTATGTACTGAGTTTATACGTATTATCATCGTCTACAACCATTTCACAATAATGAGTTTATGTGTTATATCATATACGAGAGGTATATGAACCGTATTAGGTTATAATAAAATAGGTGATAATATACGTAAGCTGAAAATGGACCTTGTTCTGTAGTTAGAGTTACCTATTCAGGTATTCAAAACAAATATCTCTTCTTAGACATCTCTCGATTTTTTTCACTAAGGCTATGGTTAATGAGTATATATCTTTCCCTATGAGTATATCTTAATTGTTTACTTAGGCATTGTGTACTATATTTATATATGAGTTATAATATTATTTTATATTAGAAATGAAATTGAGAGGTATATCGGAGTGAGAGTGAATATTTTCTTATGTGAGCAGTTTTGGTAAAAACCTATAGTAAAAGGAGGATACCAAATCTGGGTAGTAATATACTATTATAAATGATATTTTCTCAGTATGATTTTTAGATGGTCTTTTTATAGAATTGTTTGTAAATTTTATTGCTCATTAAAAATTCTTTGAGATGTCCTAGAAGAGGGATTATTGTATTAATCTAGGATGATAATATCATTACATGTGTTACTTGATAAAATAGAATTCATGAGTTGCTAAATATATCTATTTATTAAATCACTGTATAATCTCTACTATATTTAATTATACTATAGTATATAAGTATATTATTTCCCTTATCCGCTCTTAGTTATTAGTGTAATTAGCGGTGATATAATCCTTTTAGTTCACGTTATATGGCAATCATAGTCAAATTCATATATAGAAGTGAATAGAATTTCGGTTTCTATATAAATGACGTTCATTTATAATAATATATTAATACTACTTTTTAAATAAATCAAATTTATATTTATACATAAGTTCATGTTATTACTACTATAATAGTACTTAGAGTTTTCACATATTTTTCCAGAATAATCTCTATAAAAACTTTTGAGTATATATTATTTACTCTGTTGATCACAAGGGTCGGACCCCTAAAGACAGAACCTGTTTTATGATCGAGATAGATAATCTAAATATATTTGACATGTTTAACCAATATAAAATTTCTCATCTCTATATCACATATTATTGCTCACCAATAATCATAACCTATTTCATCATATAACTAATTTCTAGCGATGTACTCATAATTCGTCACTTTTGTTGAAATTCTAAGGATATCTCATCATTTTACATATTAATAAATGATAAGAGCAAATTATACCTAATAATATGACACCTATATAAAATCTACTGAGTCCTGAACTAAAAATTATAGTTACAAGAATACTATACACTTGATGGTTATACTGAGGTAGACTATTGTTCAGTATTCAGCTAAATGTTTTATACATTACTATTCACTATAATATATGTAATATGTTTTATAACTAATGAATATTTAATAGAACTTTATCTTGATAGCTCTATAATATAGTGATATACGGAGAGTTCTTATTATATCAAAGTACTCACAAATAAGAAATATTATTAAATTATTAGGTATAGGCATCATTTTTCAAATCACTGAGAGAACATATATCGTTTATTACTACAATTTGTATTGTAAATTTTAGTTTTACTTTGTCTCACCAAGAAGACGAATACGTAAGTGTATATATAATATATATTTACTTAGAACATAGGGTGAGGAACTATTATATAATAAAAATGTATTTCAAAATAGTTATAATTATGTGGCAACATATGAGCGGCCGCAACAATTACAGACCTATGAGGGGTGCATAATGTATATACTTATCTTAAATCTGTATGACATAGAACGATAGCAGTACAATAGCTATATCAGTAAAACTCGACCTATTAAATTAAAATTACTTTATATAATATATCTCTATAATTTAATTAAAATATAAAAATTATAACTTTAAAACACATGATGAGGAATATATATATATGGAAACCTATCACTTTAGATGAGGCTCATATATTCAGTCTTTTGGTTATGACTTTATTTACATATCTGGTTTTTAGAGTATTGACACTTATCAAATCTCGTAATATTGTGTATGTAGCATAATTTTCTATTTGAATTTTGGTGCTTATGTATGGTTGTCTTAGAGTCATTCTGTATAAGATGATCTATTCACCATTATCCTCATCTAGTAGTAATATATATTATTATAATTAGTTACATACGGATGCCATTTTTAATTATTACTATCCTTCTATTGCATTCATTAATGTTATAGTAGTTATGTGATATTAAAATGAGTAATAATACTATTACCTAATACAGTTATTTCTTTTATATATCTAGATAGTGTATTTCCGTTTCTTTGAATGATATTGGTAGTTTTTATTTATAGATGTCAATAAGATAGATATTGATTTAGGTCTCCTATGCGTTTGAGGACAAGAGCGGAAATATATATTGTGTGAGATACTCTCATTTGAATGAGTGAGCTAGTTAAGGTTATGTTGATATTATACTTCTTTACTTTATATATATCATATAGTTTCTCCTATGTAAAAGTTTGGGCATATATATGAATTACATTATTATTATATTATAATTTTATGGAGTTATTATTATCACTGTGAAATGGGTATGTAATGACTAAGTTTAAGAGAGTATTTAATTATGATTTATCCTTGTATTGTAGAATATTATTACATTCCTTTTTCCACACATTATATATTATAATGTTATTATTTATTACACAGGGTGTTTTTGGGGAGTAGTAATTATTACTTATAATTATTGTATTCTTCAAGTAGAATGATAATTATATTGATATATATATATATATTCATTTTTTTCCCCCTACTTATGTATTAACAGCGGTTGTTTTTCTGTAATATAAATATTCACTTAGAATAAAAACTCAATCTACAGAACAAGGCCATTATCAGCTTTGACGTAATATGTTACTTTTATACATACATCGTTATACCCGGTTATAATCACTAAACTTTAGGAATATAGTTGAGAGAGAATACGTAACTAGTACAACAATATAACGTTTGGATATACCTATTATTTTGAAAAAATATAAAACAAATTTGATGTCAGATACACTTATAATGATATATATTGAAATACACACATATTACTATTCATTTTTGAAGAAAAATACTACTTTTAAAAACATAAAGAGGACTATTCCGATTGGGTTCCCTTCATCCACCCACATCTCTAAGTAATAGTATACTATTATATTAATATATATTATTATATGAAAATTAAAATAAAAACTAATTTTTTATTTTGTATATAAATATTTTGAACCAAATTATTTATTATTTTTTTCCCCTACCCTGAAATGCAATTCATTTTCAATCACCCAATGTACTCTGATATTATATGGAAAAGGTATGTAGATGACGTTTTTGTGGCACTGCCATCACATCTCTGTCCTCATGCTCTTTTAGAACATCTTAATAACCAGATCCAATCGATTAAATTTACCCTGGAACTAGCCAACGATAACACACTTCCTTTTTTGGACATATTAATAAAAATGGACAACAATTTTCATCCGATTACTACAGTATATAGAAAAACCACTCATGTAGACTCTTACATAAATTGGTATTCCAATCATTCTCAAAGCACAAAATTGGCCGTTGTCTCATCTCAAATACTTAGAGCATTTAGGATTTGTAGCCCATCAGAACTCGAGCAAGAATTAAAGCATATAAAGGACATATTTAAAAATCTACACTACCCAGAAACAATATATTACAAGGCACTAAATAAAGCAAAGAAATCTTTTTATGAACATACGCAAGGAAACAACCCTGTAACAGAGGGGGAAAAAAAGATTTATATCAATATACCTACTGAAGAAACAAATAATTATAAGAAATTACTAAGAATATTTACTATACCTCACCATAAATATTATCACACCTCAGTAATAAAAAATCACATTAAAATTAACGCTTGAAATAGACAATTGCTAAACTCATATAATGAGAAAATCTTAATATAACTCAACTTAAATATAGCTCTAATATATCAACCATTATACCATTAGATTAATTAATATTAATATATATATACATAAATAAATGCAATTTACATGTCACAAGAAACTTTATTAAACATCGTGATGCAGTAGGTAATAATAGGTATGTTTTGACAATATAAAAGGAAATAAATAAGAGTAACTACAGATATGAAAAGAAGAATATATCAACATAGTTACGACCTTCAAACAGATAACCAAAATTCCGCTCTTGTCAAGCATAGGAACCTAAACAATCATCTTATTGACACAAAAAACTACCAAATCATTCAAAGAAACGGAAACCTATATAAAAGAAAACTGATAGAAAGTTTACTCATTTTTAATACCAAACTACAACATATGAATTTAACAAAAGCCGAAATAACAATGGATATATACCTGTACTTATATATAATAATAATTTTACACTGGATGAGTATGGAAATTGGAAGATATCTAATTATATACCTAACAGAAGGACTAACCTTAGACAACTACTAACACGCAATGACTCAAAAAATTCGAAATAGAAATATATTTAAGCTTATACATACATAAATTCAGTTGAGGAAGCGAGACACGAAAACCCAGATATTGTAAAGTCAACATAAAGAGAGATCTAGAATAGGTAACCTCTTCCATAATGATGATAAAGGTCCCATTCCCCATATGTGTTTTATAATGTATTATAATATTTTTACTATTATTATTTATTACATTATAATAATTATTGATATAATATTAATTTAAAAAGTAATTTTAATTTATTAATAGGGTGTTATTACATGTATATAATAGTACTTATTAGAGTATATAATATACTATAGAGCGTATTTATTTATTTATGCAAAGAATGGATCAATTTTAAGGTAGAATATATCTTAATATTAATATCTGTGACAAGATATAATATATATATTATCATATAGCTTATGATATTTATTTGGAATAATTTATAATGTATTCAAAATTCATATTATTAAAATATTTTAAAATTATTATTAATAATATTATATATATATAATATATGTAAATTATATATATATATATATATATATATATATAGATTGTATTGTTAATAATATTATATAATATATATATATATTATATATCATATATATATAATAATTATATATATATATATATATATATTTATATACATACATATATATATATTATTTCACTATATAGTGTCAATATTAAAATATAAATAAAAATAAAAATAGATATTTATTTATTTTTTTTAAAATTATAATTATAAAATTATTGTACATAAATTTTATTATTATTTTCTAAGATAAATTAAAAACTTAAAGCTATAATAATTTTTTTTAAAAACACAAAATTATATTAAAATTAAAGTCCTAAATTATTTAAATATACTATAATCTAATGTAAAAAAAAAATAAAAATTAAATTTTTTATTTTAAAATATTTTTAATAAAATTATGAAATAAAAATAAAGAAATGATTAAATACTGAAAAAATAATATTAACTTATCGAAATTTACTATTATTTTTATATTATAATATTGCGAATATTAATGTTATATAAATATTATTTATGCACATAATATCCTTGATGATCTAATATTATTTAATATATAATAGGAGTTCACTTAAACACATAGAACATATTATATCATGGGAAGGTAATTAATGAGCATTATACTTATAGAGAGCTCTCAATTCACGGGAGTATTGATACATCGACGCGTGTTGGCTCATTTCATCTATACAGCGCAGAGGTGTGATATTCAATTCACGTGTAGATAGTGTCAGTATATAACTCTATATCCTATACTCTCTCTATTAAATTATTCTTATATTGTTCTGTTGACTATGACCAAATATATAATATATATATAATAATATATTTTATTCCCTCACTTATTTATGAGCAATTTTATATTTCAAACATTACTTATCAATATGTATTTTGAAATTTTTTTCTCTTAATAATTTATGTAAAATAATAAAATAAATTTAATTTAGCAATATTATATATTACATTAATTTTTATTCTCATATATTTACTTATGCTAATTATCATCATTTATCTATATATTATATTACTTTATTCTATTATTAAATAAGTCAATTACTTCTACTTAAATCTAATATATATTTTACAGAAATTTATATTTACGTATATATGTTTCCCTCATTATATTCTTGTGCGCTAATAGACTCACTAAGAGTCTATATCCAACACTTACTCTAATACACATCTTACTAATCGTCTGGATGCGATGATGGACTAGATAGTGCACTCTACTACGTCATGGTATTATGGCTATCTCCATTCAATTCACTTGTCACAGCATCTAATTTATGCCACCTTCTCATACATTTATATTCAGAATGTAATTTCAACGATAAACAGTGGGCTGCTCAATTATATTCTCTTGAGATTAAATCTAGATAATGGACCTGACATGGCATCCTGCATCACTCCACTTACTAAGTCTTAGGATATAACATAAACTTACCATAATTCGGATATACCAATACTATTCATCAATAACTAAGCACAATCAGACTACTAATATTGACGTCAAACGCTGTCATTTACTCGCACTCTTCAGCAAGTCAATATTTATTCTAATCACACAACTCATAGCTTCATTACATTCTCCTTCTAGATATATTAATACTAACATTGAATATATTTAAAGTATATATATTAACAACCTAGAGCGTTTCTTAATATCGCACATTCGCTTGACACCTCCCTACCATTTGTATATTATCACTATATACTTTCTACTTATATTATCATTAAAATAATAATTTTTCTATAAACATATCATTCACATACACTATTAAGAATGTTTCACGTCACATATATAATAATTATATTAATAATTCTTCATATATATATTCCTCTATTGGAAATACACAATTACCTATGAATACTATTATTTAACACAGTATCATATAATGTGCTGCAAACGTAACATATATTATTAGGATTATAGTTTATCTCCAATAAATAAGATTATGCACTATAGCTTACTTTTATAAATTTGCATATCGTACATATGTCAAAAATAATCATATAATAATGTATAAATTATAACGTTATCAGTTAACAGTTTAATTAATAACTATTTATATTTAAATTTGTTTATCAATTTGAGTTTTACATTAGTTTGGAGACATATATATAGTAGAGTTTCAATACTACCTAATTATATATAATCATCTATATCTCCGTCTACTAAATGATATATCATATACCATCATAAGCACACCATATAACTCTATGTAATGTTTGAAATCAGCATATCAAGATATCTAAATAATCAACATCTGTCGAGATAATTTATGTATGTATCGAGATATCATTTATGAGATCGATATAACAAGATATTCAACATAGATAACCCTCAAAGTGATAGAGAGGCTACTATTCCAGTGTGACACATTACTACTATAGCTTTTAGATAAAAGAACACCCTTCTATACTTTAAATTTATAATAATGTTCAGAGGTTTTTCTATAAATATGAGTGCTTACATGAGAGTCTAGTATTCTTGCATTGAATAACAGTAAATTGTTATACTCTTGTTAAAATGTGTGAAAGAGAGAGCGCATAGAAAAACAAGGGATAAGATATAAAGACACTAATGAAGTATTATTTAAACGTAGATCTTACAGATAAAATATCACGTAAAGCTAAGATGTTAAACACGAATCTTCCATGCGACAAATCACGCGATATAGACTCTACTAGCGCTCATCTATGCATCATCATCTTGCCAATCTGCTCTCTCATACACACTGAAGTATTCATACAAATCCTCTCTCGGCTCAATTCTATCACTATTCTACATCACAATACTTTAACTCTTCTGAACACTCTTAATTCAGATTAATATCTATTCTCTTAAAAAAAATGAAATGCAAAATCACTTGAATAAAACGGTTCCAAAACGGCTGTTAAAATTTGGTTCATTTACTTTTTACCGTAAACAAAATTGTAAATACTGTTATCCTGCAACATTGGTAGTCCTGGAATGCATCGCATCACACATTAGAGCAATCTTTAGCTAGATTGCACCTCACATAAATATTTTATAATACTCACACATTATCTCATACCCACTGATCAAATTTTAAACACGTAAAAGACATAATTCATCACTTCTTTCTCATAATATAACCTATATACTATATAATATAAGCTTTAAAAACAACCTTGTTTATTGTCAACTTATGAGATAACATTTTAAATAAATAATGAATATCTAAATATATAGTTACTCACCAATAAGTAAAACACTAGTGAACTATACTATGAGACCATAATCGCATTAATGCAGACTATTTATATAAAAATACTACTTATATCAGAACGAATTATATTTATTAATTATTATTATGTACCCTATACGTATATTACTTCAATCACTAATATACTATCAAGTTTATTGTTTCACATATATTAAAGTCATTCGATAGGGAAAAGAGTCATAAGCATTATAACTTAATAAAATTTTATATTATATATATACTTATACATGATAACCAAATCAATCACTTATATACCTGAACTATAATCAATAATTTAAATCCCAATTAAAATCAATTTCAATTATAAGAAGTAACAAAGTAAAATGCATTACAATGTTTCTTTATCACTAATTTCTCAAGGTAGCGATGACTCAATATACAATCAATTTTAGGAGAGAAAGGTCAACGCTGTTGGCACTAACATATAAACAATAAAAAAAAAAATTGCATACCTCTAAACTAATTACACAAATATTCCAAAACCTTCATTCAGTTGAAGTGATGCAAGAGCTTCATGAACCGAGAAGAGAATTCATATTGCAAGAAATTCCAATGTTATTCGAGACGACGAGATGCAGATAGAGAAAATGAATGCAAGAATGATGAATATTATATATATATATAGTTATATATATATATATATATATATAATATATATATTATAATAATATATATATATAGTATATACTATATATATATATATATTAGGGTAAGGTCGACAAAAACCGCAAACTGCGTAATGTTGCGGTAGTTGAAGGAGATGGAAATAAATGTCCTCCTAGAGTTTTAGAGAAATCCAATAAGGGGTTGCTTGCGGAAATCGAATCAAAGTTATTTTGTTGTACTTCAAACAATGATATATTTAATCCGACTGATATGTTGGTTTTCATCATGGATGTGTCTGGGAAGGTATGATTCCATTCAAACGTTATTATTTACGAATGGTAAAGAGTAAAAAAAAAACACAGTTCATTATACATTGTATAAGCAATTGGACTACATTTGTGCATAGCAGTAAGTTTGACATTGTATCTTAACTATTGTAATATGTCATCATGCGATTGTGAGTAATATGATTTGGACGTAAATGACGGACGCATCTTCCTACTCGCCACTTATGTTAGAATCGACGCATTTCTACTCTCAAAGCCATACACATGTTGAGAAACTGATGTCACTAATTTCACAGATCTTTCAACGCTTTGAGAATGTGATGGGAAATCGGGAAGAGTTGGCCTAACAAGAGTAGTCAAACAATTTTTCATTGGACATGTTTTTCATACTTGGCGGTTCTGCAACACCAGTAGAAGTAAGATCTATTAGTTCATTCCAGCAACCTGCATTCCAATTTACCTTTGGAATTGTTTTCTCACGCTTCCGATCACATGTCTTTCTGCAAAGAAATAAAAA
>JABUQX010063793.1:22500-25000 GCA_015478945.1 Trachelipus rathkii
ATCAAAATCACACACACACACATACATACATATATATAATATATATATATATATTATATATATATAACAGCTATATATATATAATATATATATATATAATATATTATATATTATATATATATATATTAATAATATATTAGTATATAATCAAAAGCAATTTTTTATATATGTATTATAATATATATATATATATTGATATATAATATATATATATATATTATATAATATATATATATATAATATATATATATATATTATATATAATATATATATATATATATATATATATATATATATATATATGTATATATATATAATATATATATATATATATATATATATATATATTATATATATATATATATATACTATATATATATATATATATATCTATATATATATATATATATATATATATATATATATACTATTTTTAATCATAATAGTTAATTATGAACGCGGATAATTGACAAGGTCATGAAAATGACGAAAGCTAATTATAACAAGCGTTCAATAGGTTTTAAAATTAGTACCAGCCATACTATAATGTTATTTTAATGTAGTTATAAGATTTTTAACATTTAAACATAATTATACCTAATAAAAGTATCAAAAATTTATCGAAGCTTAAATCTTTGAAAATGCTCCAACAGTAGTGAGTGAAAAAAGAATAATAGACAAATAAATCATCTCAAGGGTGCAAAACATTAAATAATAATATAACTACGTTACAAAAGTAGTAACCTATAATATATATATATATATAATATATATATATATATATATATATATATATATATATACATATATTCTCATTTATAATTATACACTATTTAATAAATTTTTTTATAATGATTTGTATAATATATATAACATATATATATATAATTGGTTTTCATTTGAACGTCAATAAATCTATTTTATTTCCAAAATTTGAAAACTTATAGACAAAAACAAAAATTCAATTTTGCCAAAGATAAAAAAAAAAGAAAAAAAAAAAGAAAGAAAGGAAAAAAATCTTGATATAAGATTCTTAAGAAGTTCACCTTTTTGAGGAAAAGGTATTCTCGAAATTTTGGCAAAAGATAAAAAAAAGAAAAGTCGGAAGTTTTTTCCTTTTGAAGAGTTAAGAAAAAAATATTGAAAATAAATTGATTCAATTTTACTTGAAAAACAAATGTCATAAAACATTGATTTCAATTTTGATATCAATGTCTTGTTAAGTGTTCTCAAAAAACAATAAATAACGATGGAGAACTCTTCAACAGATCTCTACGGACAAACTTATGCACTTGTGTGCAAAAATGGGACCAAAACACATTCGATGGGTCTCTTTCTTTCTTTCTCTCTCTCTCTCTCTCTCTCTCTCTCTCTCTCTCTCTCTCTCTCTATATATATATATATATATATATATATATATATATATATATATATAATATATTATATATATATATATTTTTTATATATATTAAATATAATATATATATATATATATAAATAAATATATATATAATAATATATATATATATATACTATATATATATATATAATATATATATATATATATATATATATATATATATATATATATTATATATATATAGAGAGAGAGAGAGAGAGAGAGAGAGAGAGAGAGAGAGAGAGAGAGAGAGAGAGAGAGAGAGAGAGAGAGAGAGAGAGAGAGAGAGAGAGAGAGAGAGAGAGAGAGAGAGTAGGTTATGGAAAGCGATGAAGACTTTTTAACATTAGCTTTAGTAATTTTTTTAACATGTAAATAATATTAATTGTTAATTTATTAAATTTTTCGTTTCTTTACACATTTTCCTAGATACAAAGTTTGAATTCAGTTGCAAAAGACTCTTTCTAAAAATTTTAAACAGAAGGGTGTTCTTTTATCTAAAAGCGAGAAAAGAATGGAAAGTACATCAATTGAGGTTGTGTTGAACTTGAAAGTCAATGACGTACTTAAATACGACAAGTATATAGATTTTTGAGCTATTATAATTAAGGTGCATGTTATATTAGTAACGAGAATGATGATAATATATGGTAGTATTGAAACCATGTCCCAAACAAATGTAAAACAAAATGATAAACAAATTTAAATATAAGTAGTTAATTAACTGTTAACTGTAACGTTAATTAACATTATTAATGTTATTTTTGACATTGACCGATATGCAAATTTATAAAAGTAAGCTAAGCATAATCATTTTATGGAAAACTATAACCTAAAATATGTTAAGGTTTGCAGCACATTTTATGACTGTGTTAAAAATAGTTCAGGTAATTGTATTCAAAGGAGAATATAATGAAGAATATAATAAATATAATAGTGGAGATTCAATGGATGAATGAAATATAGAAAATTATTAATATGATATAAGAAAGAGATAACAAAGGATATGGTGGATATAACGCAGAATATAATTAAATATGGTTGATATAACAAAGGAGAATGTAATGAATATAATGGATGAGAAAAAATATATTTGAGGAA
>JABUQX010063793.1:32500-39991 GCA_015478945.1 Trachelipus rathkii
ATATATATATATATATATATATCATGGCGTACCTTGAAGATTACACTTGGGTAGGCAGTTATATAAATATATATATATATATATATATATATATATATATATATATATATATATATATATATATATATATATATATATATATATATATATATATATATATATATAACGAAAACTCTTTAACTCCAATACGTCCTTATTTATTTGAAGGAAAAATTTAATTTTTAAATAATTATTTTAATTATATAAAGGTAAACAACACTTAATTAATAAAAATGTTACATATAATTAAAATTCAATAAAGCACAACACCTTCACTGCCTCTATTCCAAAACTTAACACAGCAAATATATGGTAAACATTTATGTTCACTCTGTCCACCATAACTGAAAATATTGTACATTGATAGATAGATAGATAGATAGTT
Organism: Trachelipus rathkii; assembly: GCA_015478945.1. NCBI lineage: Eukaryota > Metazoa > Arthropoda > Malacostraca > Isopoda > Trachelipodidae > Trachelipus > Trachelipus rathkii. The sequence goes on from JABUQX010063793.1 coordinate 32,925, forward strand.
ATAGATAGATAAATAGATAGATAGATAGATAGATAGATAGATAGATAGATAGATAGATAGATAGATAGAGAGAGAGAGAGAGAGAGAGAGAGAGAGAGAGAGAGAGAGAGAGAGAGAGAGAGAGAGAGAGAGAGAGAGAGAGAGATAACAAAAACTTTTTTTCATCTTTATACGATGCGACTGGGTGACCGAAAGTTTCGTACTCGCGAAATTTGCTTATTTTTTTCGCTCAACAGCAAGGTATGACGCTTGGCTTTTTCCTATATATTTTATATGAAATATGAAGATCTACCCGTACGCCCACCGCTTTCCAATTTACTCTTAGGAACAGAGTAAGAAGGAAAATTTCCAAATGAATTTAATTATTATAATTGTTATTACTAAAGTAGTTGATTTTCTTTAAATTTATTTTAAAAATCAGTTTCTTTTTTACACTTTCATATAAAATTCTAATAATTTATTTTACTTTACCATTTAAATAATTTTTTATGCTTAATTAATGAAGGAGGAGCGGTCGCTCCATCGCTCCTATACACGAGTCGCCCCTGAATTATATATATATATATATATATATATATATATATATATATATATATATATATATATATATATATATATATATATATATATATATATATATATATATATATATATATATATATATATATATATATATATATATATATATATATATATATATATATATACAATATTATATATTGCATAATACTTTTTAAATAGTTTCCTTCAAGGCATAAAATTTTTTTTTTTATATACAAAAATTATTTAGATAAAACTTGACCCCCCCTCATTTGTCTTCCCAATTTTATGATTGGTTAGTAATTCATCGCCGATGCTACCCCATCTCCCCACGTAGATCTCGTAGCCTTTGTTTATTGAGAGACTCCCCCAATTTTAAGGGAATACCATCTCCACCCCCCCCCTTTTATTTTCCACACGCCGGCAAAACCTTTCGCCATGAGGATTCACTTTTTTTACACGTGAGTTCTGTACAGATGTGCTTTGTTCCACTTCCCATATATTTTTGCGTTCAGCTGGTAAGTCCTACTTTCTTGCACATATTATTTATAAATTCTTACAAATTTCAACTTTACAGGAAAATACATTTAGGAAAGGTTTGGTTGAAAACAAAATTTACTACAATATCATTTTTTGGTAGTAACTCATTTTTTTGATATAGGCTAAGGCTAGCGTTCTGGTTTGCTCCGTGTTTTTCGTGGGGCCTAATACTGAAATGAATAGGTGTTGTGAAAGTTTTTTTTTTTATTATTATTATTCCATTAGTATTTAGTCACAATGGAGAAAAGCGAAAGATATTTAAGCTATCGGAAAATGAGTTCTGAAAGTCTCATTTTTTTTATATATTTATTATTATTATTAATTTTATTCTTTTATTGGAGACTCTATGGGAAAAGTGAAAGCTATTTTTATATAAAAATATTTTTAGACGCGATGGAAAAGTAAGTTATTTTATTATTATTATTTCCCTTTATCTTAACTTGGGAAGCTAGTCCCTGTGAAAAAGCCCTGTTGACAAAAAGTTCTTATTATTAGGATTATTATTTAAAGCTTACTAAAATTTATATTTTTTTGAAATCACATTTTCAAATAAGTCTAACAATCTTATTTGAAGGTGGACCTTCGGAGGAAGGCGCCTCAGGCTCATGTCCAAATTTTCCACAGTTACTTTGAGGACTTTAATATTTGATTTCCTGTGTACATCAGTTATGTATTACCATTATTATATTATTACTAGTTTATCTGAACGCGAATGTGTTCTGAAAGTTATCTTTAAATTTTTATTATTATTATTTTATCATAATGTGAGTGAAAAAGAGAGAGGCTGTACCTTTATATTATTTTTATTATTTTTATTATTATTATTATTATTATTATGACTGAGTTTTGAACATTGTTTTAAGTAGTTGAGTTTTCAAAAGTATTATTATTATTTCGATTCCTAACACGTTGATATTCGGTAGAGTTAATAAATATATATTTTATGATGACGCCCTCAAATAAACCTAAAAAGTTTATTTAGAGAGTGAACTTTCGGATGAAGTCGCCTGCATCCCCGGCCCGATGGTTTTTAGTTTTTCTGAAAACTCCAAAATTTGTGATATCAAAATTTGATTTACTTCCTAAAATTTTATATTATCAGTTTGTGGTGTATTATTATTATTATTATATTTTTATATTTTTGTTTTTGTACGCTCCCAAATAAACTTAAAACATTTATTTGGTAGCGATTTTCGGAGGAAGGCGCAGGCCTTACTAACTTGAGATATCCCATTTTTTTGGGACTCTGAAATTTTTAATTTTTATGCCTGATAAGGTATTTTAATATTGTATTTTCTATAAGTTTTCAGGAGGGTGATATTAATTTTGTAGGTATATTCTCAATAAATTTTCAGGAGGTTATTATTAATTTTGAATGTATATTATGCAATCAATTTATGTTTTTTGGAGGTATTCTTTTTCTTTGAAATATTTTATGAATTTCTAGTGGGTATTATTTTAAATACTTTTTTTTTATTTCTCTCTGAGTTTTTGAGAGATGCATTATTTAAGTTGTATGTATATATTTTTTTCTTTTGAATACATTTTAATAGGTTTTTCCCTCCGAGTTTTGAGGGAGGTATTATGTAAGTTTTTTATACATTTTTAAGGTTTTTCTCATCGTATATGAGAGGGTGGTATGTACACTAAGAATGTAGTTTTAGGTTGTGTTTCATAGGAGGTTGACATTGGTATATCCTCCTTGTAAGAAAATGGTCATTATACGGTATGATATGTAATGCAGGTTTATGTAATTTATTATTAACAACGTTTTACAGGGCAGGTATTTTTGGTCCTCGATTTTTATGTAATTTATTATTAACAACGTTTTACAGGGCAGATATTTTTGGTCCTCGATTTTTATGTAATTTATTATTAACAACGTTTTACAGGGCAGTTATTTTTGGTCCTCGATTTTTATGTAATTAAATTTAACAGCGTTTTTATGAAACTTTCCATTTTTACTTGCACCTTTGAATCTTACCCTCTATTTTTGATTCACGTATATGTATTTCCCTATTTGTAATTTATTTTTGATGTTTCATCAAAGTTGTGTATTATATTGTTAACACCACTTTTGCATACATGCCTATTTATCTTTTTATAATAATCCAGGTGGAAAATTTATTTGTGTAAATTTTATAATAAGTTTCTTTATACTTTTTTTAATATTTCATTTCATGTTTGAATCTATTTTTTTGTTTTTATTGATTCCACTCTTTTGTATATTTTTAGGCAATCGAGGTAGTGGTTTGAAAATAAACATTATTGGAAAAGTTGTTGTTTGTTTGCGCTATTAACCTCAAGGCATCATTAGCATTTATCCCAGAAGTAGATTTGGGAGAGTGGCGATCCTCTTCACTCTGGAGTTACCTCAAGAAGTTTGTGAAAGAATCTCGCAAGACATATACCTCCGATTGCCAGTCTGAAGTCGCAGGAACAATAGCACATATAGGTTAGTCATAAAACTCACGTTTCAAAAAGTATAAAGGCTAATTTCTAATTTTTTATTATTTTAATTAACTTTTTATTCACCCCTTTTTGAATAATCTTGAATATTTAATAAAATAAAATAGCCACTACTTTAAAGTAAAAATAAAGTAATCTGTTGGGGTCATATATATTTTTTTTGTACCATTAACAAAATATTTTAATAATGACCACGGATGAGGTTCAAACACCAGCCAATGATGGCACACAAAATAATGGTGGAACAGCCCCAAATTCGGCTCAAACTCCGGCTCAAAATCCAGCCCAAATTCAAGCCCAATCTACGGCTCAACCTATAGCCACTATAACCCAAGTTACGAGACCTGAATTACTCCTCACAGGCAGAGTCAACGGCAAATGGAAAGGTCCGTCTCTTTCCACTTGGGAGATAAACGTCCGAGAGAACATTCAACTAAAGCACTGTGTCTCTGAAGCGACCAAATTGGCCCAGGCGTTGAATCAGGTGAGCAATGACCCTGATTCTGAGGTGAGGCAATTTTTAATCGCAAAGCCACAAATTTTCAATGTCCCTACCCTGGAAGTTTTCATGGCCAAGATAAAGGCACTAATATTTCCTGATAAACCACTTTCTTCTCTTGACGCTATGTTACGCATAAGAAACTTCAAGTGGGCTGAAGACCGTTCCCTTAGTTCTGTGTCTCTCTCTTTGCAACAATTATACACAGAGCTTTATGATACACTTTCCCATTTTGGTGTCGCTTTCCAACCAGACGAAAAGCTCATCACTGCCACTGCATTTTTACATATTGGTACTTTCTTACCTGAAAAGCCTGATATATTTCGCCGCGATTTCAAAAAGTACTATAATCCCAACCTCGACATCACAGACCAAATTCAAGAATTCCTCCAAAGATCGGAGGGCAGATTAAATAACCCGATCAAAATGGTTGTCCCTCAGGCAAATGTACATTTCCAAAAAGCTGTTCCATTCACTCCGAAGCCTCAAAATTTTCCCCAGCGCCAAAATTTTCAACAAACCCCCCAAAGCTATCAAAGAAGACCTTCCAACAATTATGCAAAGCCACAGGCCCCTGTTTCACAACCTAGACAAAATCCAACCCGCCATAATGCCCAACTCTGCTTTCATTGCGAGCGTTCAGGCCATTCCACCCCCCTTTGTCCTTTCGATCCGTACTGCCGACATTGCTCTGAAAAACACCGTAGAGGGTCGAAACCAAACTGCAGAGACTCTAAATGGAATCCAAATAACACAAATATTCCACTGAAGCACGCCCCTATAACTGAGCAGATCAAACAAAATATTATCAATAATAGATGGATGGGAACAGGTATATTCAGAAAATCTTATCAAGGAGTGAAACCGAGAACCAAATCGAACTACCAGCAAAAACCGCATCAAAATCATGTGTCTGCATGGAAAAATAAGCAAACCTCATATGCCCGAATGGCAGAGCCCACCACCACCTCATACGACGAAGAAGCCCCAGATGACCAATATGATTCGCAACAACAGTCTATGTATTACGATGATGAGTATGATAATTATTACTCAGATGACCAAGATGGGCAGGTTTTTTTCCAATAAGGAGGGTAGGCAAGATGGAAGAACCTCCCCTCCTGATGAATAGAGATCATAATACTTACACATGTAATAGTTTAAATGTTCAAAAGTATATGTGTGATCAAATCGAACCCGCCAATGCTGTCTCTCTTAGCACAAAAGCACACAATATACTAGATGGGATGCAAAATGTTTCTTCTTATTTTTTCAGCTCTGAGTATCCTGCAGATGATGATGTATCCTTAGCCGTTCCAGAGGATGTACAAGAATGAGATGTTGGCAGGATCTGTAGGTTTTATAAAAAATAATTTTATTAATCAAAATGCTTTCTTTTCTAGAGGTTCTCATGCTCAAACATCTCATCACTTAACTAAGGTTCAGGTTTTTAATCCTACTTTTGGCCCATTGCCAAAAGAGGGAAGTAACATTTATAACCCATTTTATTTTTTTAATGATATATCTTATTCAAATAATAATATACCTTTTAATATCAATACCAACTTTAATGAGGTAGTAATACCTATAGAAACAGAAAAGGCTACAGTAGAACATGACGAAAATGGAAAATCCACCTCAGAGCTCTCACACCTCACTAGGGGTAACCCTATCACCCGTTTTAGTAATAATACTAGGATGTGGGATAGGAACTCTTATATAACTAAAGACACAATATCTCACACTAAAAGCAGTAGCAATATGCATGACAAAAGTCTGGATGATTCCAGTTTAGCACTAAATGCCGCATATAGGAGGGAAAATGAGGAAAGTAATGAAAGAGTAAGCATTGATATTGATCTTGCTTCAACGCAGATGAAGCATCGGGAAGGAAATAGTGAGATGGCAAAATGTGATAAAATATGCACAGAGGATGCGAAGGTTAAGAACAGCGATGCTGTAGGCATCTCACATAGCACTCTTAGGCATGATATTGGTTATGGGACATCAATAAACAGTTTGGATGGTGAAATAGAGGTCAGAAAGAGCATTTTCAACCCCTACAGACGGAAAAGAATACTAAGTAGAGCACATGACAAAAGTAATATATCTAGCATAGCACACCCTAGAATAGATAATATTACCCCAAATTTACTTTTAGATAGGGATTTAATTGTAAATGAAAATTGCACATTGAGCCTAAATTTTAAATCCTTTCAGCATAGGTTTCAAAACTCTTCCTCTACTTCTGTTATTATGTCTCCATTCAAATTTAAAGATTCCACAAATTCTTTCGCTGTGTTGATGAAAAACTATGATCTCTCCCCACCATTAATGCCTAGTATAGATTTCTCTTTCCCTTCTAACCACACTCTGACTATTCCACACGAGAATCTCTCTCACTACACTCCCCCTCCCCCTCCCCATCCCCTTCAAAAAGACTCCTCAGATACCATTTTAAATTTTAGTGAGGCATTGTTTTCAGACTCTTTATTAGATACTCACACTCATGTTTCTGTGCAAGATAGTTTACCCTCAGAACCATCATTTGATAAATATTTACAGCCTCACCCCCCATTTAGTTCCTCTCAAGTTGAAATTTTCACTTCAAATCAAAATATGAGCTCTCTCCCTCCTCCTCAAGTAACTACTTATTCCTCCTCTTTCACTAATGACACGGTTTTATTTTCAAACTCTCAACCGACAATTATTAATTCACATTTAGAGGAAAAAGAATCGATCCACACACCCCCACAGAACAAAAATTTTAAATCTCTTCACCAACCCTCTTTCTCAACACCTGATTTTTCAAATCCTTCTACTCAAACCACACCTATAATAGACTCTAATATCACTTTATCTCAAACCAAATCATCTTCTTTTTCAACTACAAGCACTAAACACAGTAGTTCTCAAAGCACTATCCCACCGGAGCTAACTTTGTCTTCATCATTTGCAAACAATACAAACATAATCAAAGATGGAAAAGCAACATATCATTCTCTCATAGGACCAGCTT
>JABUQX010063794.1:0-22500 GCA_015478945.1 Trachelipus rathkii
CTGATCTATATATAGATTATATAATATATATTTCATGCTAGTAGTGAGTATAACTTATAATGATAGTGCTCATAAGATGACATTAGAGAATGAGATAATAGTTATATCATATAAGCTTAAGACTAAATGAAATATATATATGAAGTATAGTGAAACCAGTGCGTTGCTCTTGAACTCTTCTGGATGGTTTTCAGCAGGTATCGGCTGAACCCCTTGGGCCTTCTTTTTAAGGAATGGTCACCCAACAGCGTGTTCATTTTAAGAAAATACTTAGGCCATTTGTTTATGCACAGCGTTTTGCGCATACATGTATATGCACATGCGCTGCGCATAACATCTTCTATCTTCTGATACGCGAATCATCCCACCCGCAAGGAATAACATTAAATTGCGGTTATTTAAAAAATGTGCCTATAACAGTCACTAACCGAACTGGAACTCGACCCGTAGCCTCTTAAGGAAGTTGTAATACGACTTAACTAATGGGTCCGTCTGAATGCCCTTGTATATATGAAACAATGTTACTTATATATAAATCATTATTTTTGAGTACAAAATTTTGGAAATAGCTATTTCATATTAAAAAAGTTTAGAAAAAAACGCATCTGCTCGATTTTGCAATATTTAATATATATATATATATATATATATATATTATTAGATATAATCTATATATATATAATATTATAGAGTAGAGTATTATAATAATAATATGATATATATATATATATATATATTATATTATATATATATATATTATATATATATATATATATAACGAGAGAGAGAGAGAGAGAGAACGAGAGAGAGAGAGAGAGAGAGAGAGAGAGAGAGAGTACAAGACCGCGCGCTCGCATACACATACACATACATAGATATAAACATACTTACACACACACACACACAGTGGTCACATACACGTACACACACGCATACACAGCAGATACACATACATTATCATACATACACACCCACACTACACACACACACCACACATCAACACCAGGCACACACACACACACACACACACAACATACAAACAAACCCACAACATAATCACTACAACACACAAGTACACACAATATATATATAGTAGTATATATATATATATATATATAATATATATAAGTATATAGTATATATAAATATATATATATTTATAATATTATATAAATATGTTAATGATATATATATATATATATAATATATTTATATTTCAAAACCATACACAAATTATAAGTTTTAATTTCAATACTTAAACATTTTTTATTAACGGAAGTTAACAGCTGTTTTTGAGATGATCCTAAAACTGTAACTGGTCTCATTACAGAACCCGCACTGATTACATTATTGGAATTATTTAAGCACATATTTTCAGATAATTTGTGATATCAATGTAAACTATTCAAAAATTTCTTATATATATCTATGAGTCATTCATTTTAACTTCATACTTAAACATTTTTATTAAAACATTTTGCGTTCCTAAACTGTATCTCATTAAGCATGACCTATTATTTAACGACAATATATTTATTGAACATTACTTTTTCCTTTTATATGGTTATGTCATTAAGCGATTGTTAATACTGGTTAATTAAATTGGTTCAATGTTACGCCGTGTAACATAGACATTTAACATTAGAAAACTTCAGGACACCTTGTTACGCTATGAGATCCATAGACACAAATAGTCAGTAAAGTGAGTTCACGCTCACACTCACTAAGACGGTGGTGTACCATAACACCAAGGTGATTAGTAGCTTGTTGTTTTAAACTGCTGTTTGATTACTACTCGTCTTAACTATGTTTACTGCATTGATAAACATACTCTACTGTTTATTATTACACTGCTTTAATCACATATTTATTAACTATTGACATACCTTAAAGCAGTAAATGAACAGTAAATCAATAGAGGTGGTTACCCCTAACACCTAAGGGAATTATATGCGAATTTGTTTTAAACGCGCTTATATAAGAACATAGCTCATTAAACTCCATGTTTTAACTGCTTTAACTCATTATGTTTTACTGCTTTAACAAACTCATATATTTTATAACATTACATACCTTTAAAGCAGTAAATCAAGTAAATCAATAGAGGTGTTATCCTATACACCTAAGGTGAGGTTAGTATGCTGTGTTGTGTTTTACTGGCTTTACTGCTTAACCCCTCATGTTATTAACGCTGTCTTTAATACTCATGTTTTAACTTGCTTTTAACTCATATTTTTTAAATTTAAAAACTGCTTTTTAACTCATATATTTATTACATTATATACCTTAAAAGCAGTAAATCAGTAATCAATAGAGGTGTTACGCTAAAGGGATTAGTATGCTTTTGTTTACTGCTTTAAAGCTGCTTTAGACTCCTCTGCTTTATGCTTTAACTCTTCTGCTTTACTGGCTTTAACTCACTGTTTACTGCTTTAACTCTCTGCTTTACTGCTTTAACTCTCTGCTTTACGGCTTTAACTTTCTGCTTACTGCTTTAACTCAACTGTTTTACTGCTTTAACGTCTCTGCTTACTGCTTTAACTCAGCTGTTTTAATCTGCTTTAACTCCTTGCTTTACTGCTTTAAGCTCTCTGCTTTACTGCTTTACTCACTTGCTGCTTTAACTGCTCGTGCCTTTACTGCTTTAACTCAACTGTTTTACTGCTTTAAACTCATGTTTTACTGCTTTAACTCATGTTTTAACTTTGTTGTAACTCATATGTTTTACTGCTTTAACTTCATATGTTTTACTGCTTTAACTCATGATTTAATGAACATTATGTTTTTTATTTTGTTTTAATACTTTTTATTTATTTTATTATTATTATTTTTATTTATTTTTATTATTATTTTTATTATTTTTATTATAGTTATCTGTATTTTTCTGATTAGAATAATTAGTGTTATTTACTTCATACCTATTGTTATATTGTAGAACACACACACACACACACACACACACACACACACAAGCACATATATCACACACACACCACACCACACCACACACACCACTTTATACCACACATTCCACTATGGACACTTATACACACATTTTCACATATGACATTACAGTTAACTCCATAGACACTTACATTTACACTTATACACACACGGACCACTTACACTTATATGCACACTTCACTATGGACTACATTTACCCATTAGACACTTACATTTACACTTTACACCATGCACACACTCCACAACATACCCACTCATCAGATTTAATCCACTCAACACACATAATTTCCTATAGACAACGTGGACAGAATAACTTACACTCCCACACAGTTTACTTACACTCACACCCAGATTTACACACACACACACCACACGCACACACACAACTCGACACCAGATTTACTTACACTCACCACACACAGATTTACTTACACACGCAGATTTACTTACACTCACACAGATTTACTTACCACTCAACCCCAGATTTCTTACACTCAAGCAGATTTACTCACAATCACACGACAGATTTTACTGTACACACAGATTTTACTTACACACACACAGATTTACTTACACACATACAGATTTACTTACACTCACAGCACAGATTTACTTACACTCACACACCCCACACACGCACACTCAACTTACTATTATTTCTTGTATAATTTTATTAAAACATTTATGTTTTAATTAAACATACACAAACGATAGCGATTTATATATATCTTTGGGTACACTGAGGTGTCGGTCATAGACTATAGGACTAAAAATTCACACTCTATACGAATGAATTCTCGTATATACAGACATTCTATAGAGTAGAAAGTACATATCACTATATCTTTGAAACAAAGCACATTTATTATTTGATGATAACTTGTTACACAGTTTTTTGTCTATCATTTTTAGAAATCTTCAAGTAAACATATAATTTTGACTAAAATTTATATTAGTTCACTTTTGACTAAAACTTATAAATTTACGTATCCTTAAGACATATAAATTCAGGTAAGATGCAGTAGGTGCAGCATCCACCCGTAGCACCGATTGCTGGGGTCCTCTATCACACCCAGTGAGTGCTAAATTCGGCCACTGGTTTGTTGTTCTATTGACTTTAGTCGGCCAAATTAATCAAATCATCTCTTATGTCCATGTTAAATAAGTATATACGATAGCTGGAGAAATTATGAATGAAATATATTCAAAAATAAAGTTTTCAACTCCTCGTCGACTAACATAACATGTATTATATTAAAATCTTTCTAAGTTCTTTATTTAAAAAATACATTATTCCACTTACATTTATAATATTACGCTCCGATGTTATACTAAAAATAGTTCAACGGTTCTGTAGTTTTTATAAATGAGAATAATCGGATTTTCTCTTTATTATTAATTATTATTATATTATCTATGTACATTGACAATACACCACGAGAAAACACAACACCCGCACCCCTTACAGATACGAAACTGACGTCTCTCTCTGTAAAATGTGTTGTAAGATATAGCTACGTATTGAAGGTCTACAATTTTTGAGAGAATCCTCTTTTTTGTAGCACCAGGTACAGATTTTAGGCCTAAATTTCAAGGGTCAATAATATATTTTCAGAAGTGTAACCTTGTTTTCTGTAATAATTAGTGGTGCAAACATACATACGCTAATCGGTCACCATAAGAGATAAGAGCCATAATTGTTAAGTATATAGCGTATATTTTCGTAATTCTTCCATAGCTGGTTGTAACCTAATACCAGTCAGAAAGGTAATTCCAGTATACGACAAGAATGCATTTGTTATTATTATATGTTTATAAATATATTTCAAACGAAAACTCTGGATCGGTATAGATCCTTTAAGAGGTTAAAGAAGGGAAATGGTTTTTCCTTAACTTTGTGATTGGAAGCGGTAGTAATCCTTATCTCTATATAGAGCTCGTATGTGATTGTCGAGGAATTATTTTAGTCGTCCTTTTGTGAAAATTAAACTGTGTTCTTTAACGTTTGTATTTGAGAGCACGGGTGTGTTTGTATTGTTCTTTTAGACCCCGATAACTCATTTAAAATATAGTCATTTTTAAGCTGTTAGCGGAGTGCAGCGAGCTATCTGATTTGTAATTAAAAGTGTTTTATTTTTATTTTATTAAGTGTATACATATTTTAATAATAATATCTTACAAAAACTCATAATTTTTAATTTCACTAGATTAGATAATAATTAATTCACTAGATTTCTACGTGATCACGTGAAGCAAAACGCAAGAGCCGACGTCAAGCGCGAACACCCGGTTGAGGAACGCGGACGCCATGAACCCTCCGCCGGCGTATTATTACTAATGGTGGTCCGAAAATATTTTTCTTTATGCAACGTCCGTTGTATGAACTTTCCACTTACATCATTTTTTAATTTTATTTATACAAAACCCTTGTTCACTGGCTAAAGTTTTCCTTTGAAAAACTATTTGTTTTTGAAAAGACATTTTCAAAACTAAATTGTTTTTCAAGAAACTTTACCCGTGAAATGGTATTTTCTATAAATAAAAAAATAATTTTTAATAAATAAAATGATTATATAAGGTAGTGAAAGTTTACAACGGCGTATCATAAAGAAATATGGCGACCGCATAGTAAATATTACGTCCGGCGTGTTCGATTGTCGGTCCTCACAGGTGCGCGCTTGACGTGCGCTCTTGCGATTTGCTTCACGTGATCTACTTAAATCTAAGTGATATTTAATTAATTATCGTATTCTAGTGAATTAAATAATTATTCTCATGTAAGTATTTATGATAATAAAAACCCCCACTTAGTAAAATAAAACTACTGTTTAAGCTATGCACATCAAATCCCTTATGTCCCATTTGAATAACTGAAATGACATGATCCTTCACATCGAGTTGGGGTCTAAGAAGAAAATAAAACACACTGCTCAAATGATCATGCTTTAGATCACAAGTGAATGTTCCAACCAACAATAGCTTAATGTTACGAACAAATCAAATACGAGGTCATAAGAGATTAAAGGATTACGTCCGACCAATCACAAGTAAAGAAAAATTTCCTTCTTACCTGCTAAGGATGCTTACCGATCCAGCATCGTTTCAGTTTCGCAATATGATTTATAAAATAATACTAATAACAGATGATTCTTTGTCTATACTTGAATTACCTTTTGACCTGGTATTAAGCTTAAATCAGCACTGGGATACAATAAGGCTTATCCTAAATTTAGGCTAAATTTAGGCCTAACGTAATTATTGCCACCACATTTTACAGAAAAGGTCAGTTTGAAATATAGTTTGACCTGGAATTAGGCCTTAAATCGTCCCGGTTTACAAAAAGTATTTTGCTACAAAGAGACTTGAAGTTGTTATTTCAACCAATTTTACAGAGAGAGGTCAGTTTTCGTATCTGTAAGAGTGCGGTTGTTGTGTTTTTTTCGTGGTTATTGTCATGTACATAGATAATAAATAAAATAATAATTAAAGAAATCCGAATTATTTAAAAAAAAACCTTTGATATTTTTAAGTTAACCCCATCCGAGGGCGAAAAAATAATTAAAAATAAAAATTTGGTAAAAAAAAAAAGACTTATGAATAATTGTTTATTTTTAAATAGAACTTAGAAAGATTTTAATAATATACATGTTATGTTAGCAGAGAGGAACTTATTTTTGTTTATTTTTATACTTATTACTGCTAAAGCAGTAAGTAAAGCAGTAAGTCCATAGAACAAAACGTGGCGTAGCTTGGTGTAGAGGGGTTGCTAGGGGCTTGCCTTACTGATTACTGATTTATTGCTTTAAGGTTACGTAAAACAATATGTTTTTTAATAAATTTTCAAAATATGAAATTTTTAGTAAAATATTTTAACTTAGATAGTTAGCTAAAATTTATAAACAAAAATATTACGAGTTAATAAATAAATTCTTTAGTTCAAAGAATAATGATTGATTTAGTTATAGAAGTTTTAGAACTTTTGAAATAATTTTAGTTATATTTGAATGGTAATATAATGTACGTGTTTAATTCAAACATATCTAAACATGTTTTTTAATAAATTATACGTATATTATGTGTAAGTGAGTGTGCGTGTGTGTGGGTGGGTGGATGTGTAAGTAAATCTGTGTGTGAGTGGTTAAGAATCTGTGTGTGTTAAGTACATCTTGTGGTGTAATAAAATCTGTGTGGTAAGTACTGTGTGTGAGTGTGTAGTAAAATCTGTGTAAGTGTAGGTCACATCTGGTGTGAGTGTATAGTAAAATCTGTGTGACGTGTAAGCTAAATCTGGTGTGAAGTAAATCTGTGTGTTAGTTGTAAGTTAAAATCTTGTTGGTGATGTGTGATGTGTGCGTGTTTGTGTGATGTGTAAGTAAACTGGGTGTGCAGTGTAAGTAAATCTGTGTGAGGTTAAGTAAATCTGCGTGTGTAAGTCAATTATTGTGTGTGTGAGTGTAAGTAATACTGTGAGTGTGTGTGTGTGAGTGTGTGGCATGTGTAAGTGTAAATGTAAGTGTCTATGGGTAAATGTAAGCGTGTCTCATAGTGAATGTGTGTATAAGTGTAAGTGTGTTCCGCGTGTGTATCAAGTGTAAATAGTAAGTGTCTATGGTATATTAAAGTGTCGATGAGTGAAAATGATGTGTATACAGTGTAATAGTGAATGTGTGTAAGTAAGTGTGTGTGTGTGTGTGTGTGTGTGTGTGTTGTGTGTTGTGTGTGTGTGTGTGGTGTATGTGTGGGTGTGTGGTGTGTGTTGTGTGTGTGTGTGTGTGTCGCGTGTGTTGTGTGTTCTAAATAATAAACAATAGGTATGAAGTAAAATAACTACTAAGTATAATAATAAAAATAAAAATAAAATAATGAAAAAAATACTAAAAAATAATAATAATAAATAGAAAATAATATAATAAAATAATAAAAAAGTATTAAAAACAAAATAAAAACCATAATGTTAATAAATATATGAAGTTAAAGTGCAGTAAATAAATATTGAGTTAAAGCAGTAAAACATGAATGAGTTAAAGCAGTAAAACATGAGTGAAAGCAGTAAAACATGAGTTATAAGCAGTAAAAACAGTGAGTTAAAGCAGTAAAGAAGTATATGAGTTTAAAGCAGTAAAACAGTGAAGTTAAAGCAGTAAAGCAGAGAGTTAAGCATGTAAAGCAGAGAGTTAAAGCAATAAAACATGAGTTAAAAGCAGTAAAGCAAGCAGAGTTAAAGCAGTAAAACAGTGAGTTAAAGCAGTAAAGCAGAGAGGTTTTAAAGCAGTAAAGCAGAGAATTTTAAAGCAGTAACGCAGAGAGTTAAGCTTAAAACAGTGAGTTAAAAAGCAGTTAATGAGCAAGAGTTATAGCAGATGAAAGCCAGCAGAGTTAAGCAGTAAATGCATAAAACAAAAGCATACTTAATCCTTAGGTAACGACCTCTATGATTTACTGATTTAACTGGCTTTAAGGTATTGTATGTTAAATAGAAAAAAAATATATGAAAATAAGCAGTAAAACATATGATTAAAGCAGTAAAACATGAGTTAAAGCAGTAAAACCATGAGTTAAAAGCAGTAAAAGCAGTAAAAACAAAAGCATACTAATCCTTAGGTGCTTAGATAAACACTCTGATTGAGTTTTTAATCTGATTTATGCTTAAGGTAGTTAATGTTAATAATATGTAAGTTAAAGCAGTAAAACATTAAATTAAAGCAGTAAAAACATGAGTTAAATGCAGTAAAAGCAGTAAACAAAAGCATACTGTGCCCTTAGGTGTTAGGTAACCCTCTATTGATTTATCTGAGCTTTACTGAGTAATGCTGAAAGTCGGTGCTCCTATCCGTGTTAGAACTGAGAATAACAGTTAAGTGATTGGATTAGTGAGAGCGAAGGAGTGACTGTAAATCTAAGTGATACATTGCACTAGCATGTTACAGATCAACACATTAGTTAAAGCAGTAAAAGCAGTAAAACAAAAAGCATAACTTTAATCCCTTAGGTTGCTCACGAAACATATTGATACTGAGATTTAACTGAGCGCGATCTCATGGTAGTAATACAGATGTTTAATTGTTACTATTTTAAAAATTAAGAGGGTCATTGAGAGAGAAACAAAATCATAATAAGAATTAAATGTTATGAAATATAACGTAAAAACACTTAATGTAGGGCTCTGTAAGAGATAGAGACAGTTTTTAGGAGAGCAAATGTTTTTAAAATAAAAATGTTATAAGTATGAAATTCAAAATGAATGATCCATAGGTAAATTTGATAAGGGGAGTATTATTTTGACATACCATGTTTCTATTGTGGTGAATACAAAGAGTATGAAATATGTGTTAAATAATAAAATAATAACATAGGTCTGTATTTGAGTTACAGTTTTACGGATCAAAAATAGTTTAAATTAAAAGAGGTTTAAGTATGAAATCAAAAATGACTCATAGTATTTTTGAAAAGAAATTTTAAATATTTAATGAAATATTATTTTGTAGTTTATATATATACACATATATTTTAATATATATATATGTCATGAGAGTATATTTTTATCGTGAATATATGTATATATATAATATATATATTATGTGTGTGTGTGGTGTGGTGTGGTGTGAAAAGGTTGTGTGTGTGGCTCTAATGATATTCGTGTGCTGTGTGTTGTGTCCTGTTATTTATGTATACGTATATGTATTTGCATGTGTATTTGTCGTATGTATCAGCATACCGTGTATGTATGTGTGTGTGTGTGATATATACGTACATATACATGTATGTATGTGTATGTGTATGGATGATAGCGGTTTTTTTACTCTGCTCTCTCTCTCTCGCTCTCTCCTCTCTCTCTCTCTCCTATCTCTCTCTCTCTCTCCCTCCATCCTCGCTCCTCTTCTCTCCTCTCTCTCTGTCTCTCTCTCTCTCTCTCCTCTCTCGTATATATATATATATTATAGCTATATTATAAGATATATATTAATATAATATATATATATATATATTATATATCTATATACCTATATATATATATATATAATAATTAATATATATAGTAGATAAATGCAAAATCGGGATGCGGTTGTTTTCTAACTCTTTAATATGGGAAATAGCTATTTCCAAAATTTTGTATGCTTCAGAAAAATGCAATTTATATATAGTACACATTTGTTTATATTATTAAAAGGGGCATTCAAGTAGGGAGTCGGCACACACGCATATACAGTATAGTGAGCTGCTCTTAAGAGGCAGGGTGCGAGTTCCAGTTATTCAGGTTAGTGAACTGTAATAGTGGTCACATTTTTAATAACCTGTCAATTAATGTTCATTCCTTGCGGGTGGGGATGATTCGCATCAGAAGAATTAGAAGATGTTATTGTCGCAATCGCGCATTGCATTATACATGTATGCGTATCGTCTGTGCATATACAAGTGGCTAAGTAGTAGTATTATCAAATGCACATGTGGTGACCATTCCTTAAAGAAGGCCAAGGGGTTAGGATCCCTGTGAAACCATCCAGAACGAGCTAGCTTAATAGAAGCAACTATATTCCCCTCACAAATGCTTAAGCTACACTGAGCGAGAGATTTCGTAAATGAGTCTTTATACAAAAACTAGTGATAATGCACACTATTATAGTACCTAACGAAATACGTAGTGATACGTATTAGTATATTATATAATATAGATAAGTAAATATAATTATATAGTATTATGGTGAATGCAAATTTGAAAAATAGAATTCAATGAAAACTATGGTATAGGGGAATGGGAAGGCACCTCCTGGAAGACCAGACAGATAAAGCAGTCCGGTGAAATGGGTATGGGTATACTGGAGAGAGAGTGAGGGAACGTGGGTAGGGAGGGTCGCCTGGGGTGAGAGGGTGGTGTGTGTGTATAAGGGTGCAGTTGTATGTGTCTTGGTAGCATTCGTGGATATTGAAGCAAATACATTCAGTACTGATCCCGTATGTGTAGAATGATAACAGAGAGAATAATTTGCAGGAATAAGAGAGAGAACGAGCTTAATAGAAAACGTAGGATCGCCGAAAAACAGCGAAAAAAAGCGGGTGGGTTGGCAGTGCGGTGCGTGCGGAGCGCGGTGCGGTGCGGTGCTGCGCGGTTAGCGGGGCGGTTCGGCGGGGCCTTGAAGCGGTGTAAGCGAAAACCGCGTTGGTGAACTCCGAGAACGCCCCAGATTGAATCTCCCCCTTAAGGGGGGCACGGAAATCGCGAAAAAAAAAAAAAAAAAAAAAAAAACAAAAAAAATCCATGGCGTAATGAAGTAAAAAATATCCACCTATTTAGCGATTGTGCTCATCGCTGGTCAGGTGGTCAGCACGAGCGGAATGGTAAAGGTCAAATACTTACTTCATGAAGGTAAGCTGAGTATTAAAAAATTACGGTGCCAAAAAAGCGCCAGGAAGGGTGCCTTCAACTGTGTCAACATGACGAGTCAAAGCGAAATAGCCATCTAAGCCTCACTCCTATACTTTACTAGGTCGTCACAGAATGCTTCAATTTTGATATCTCTTCTAAATATAAAACTCATAAGCGTGTATTAGAACTTAGATGTAGTTCTATATCCATGCGTTAGCTTGAATCAATCCGTTGTCTCACGAGAAGCTGCAAACACCCATGCTACTATATTATTTCATACCCGAATCTCGCTGAAGAATTTATTATTAAATCAGTACTAATAACTACTTTCTTGGCAGAAAAAGACAATATTTAGAAAATTTTGGGAATAATGCAGATCTCTTTGGAAATGTAATCTTGAAGAATATGATTTGATATCTGAGCGCACATCATCCAAGACGTAGTGAACCCGTCGTCACAGATGGTTATTTGACAAAAAGCATCTAAGACGTTCCTTTCTTCAACAGTCGAGAATACAATAGAAATGATTTCGTCATAAAGCGAGGTCGGTTGGACTCTAGTTCCCATACCCAAGGACACTCGAAAATCGAAGGAAATCGGGTAAATGGAGGAGCAACTAGTTTTTTTGAATGCGCTCAGAGAGTACAGGTGGGTAATCGAAATGACAGAAAGAGTGAGTCTGAGGGGTGCAGCGCTGCAGGACGCGACTGCTATATAGTAAATTCGCGAGGTAGCACGCGAGCCTGTATATGTATATATCCAAAGTGAATTAAAACTCCACGCTCCTCTATAAGATAGGGTACATAGTACTGCGGACTCTGTCTAAGATTCCACTCACGTAAGAAGCACGAGCCACTACTGTAGTCAGCGTATATCATATATAGCTTCATTCTGTGAGAGAGTGTCACTTCTGAGTAAGGTAGTTCACTATACCGGCGAGGCTATATATGCTACATGGGAAAAGACATAATACACAAGAGGTCTTTACTTATGATCACAAAGAGAACTCCAGAGGGTCAGGATGCCGAGTCAATAAGAACCAAATGCAACTCTCTCAGTTCACGTTTTCAACTGTCGATTTGAGCCTGGCATTCATGAATTGATATTGCTTTCGTAAAATATGCACATTAGTAAATTGGCTAAGAGTTCCCGAATATTCAAAGAACAGTTCCTGCTCAATTGATCTTACAGTGCACGAGAGCACAACACTATATCTTGAGTTTTGGCGCAGCTTAAGTAGTATATATGAGGTATTTGTCGCGATCATCCCAGAGATGTGGATTATACTCCAATTTCGCTAGCATGTGAAGAGTCTAGCAACCACAGCATAGATATACAGTAGAGAAAAGTAATATCGAGATGAGAGCGTGCATCGTAGAGGAAGAAAGAAGGCGATTTATGCACACCTGGACATTAACGGCAGAGACATGGCGATTATTGAGTTCAACATCTCTCTCTATAGCGGAACATCAAAATGGGTGCGTATATGCACAGCACGACGTGTAAGATCTCTACATCGAATCGAGGAGTGAGATGCTGCGCTCGAAGGTAGCTCAATATATATGATGATATATATGAGAGTGTGGAATGAGCCATTGAGAGGATGCGTGATGTACATTATCGCTCACTAAATTGAGTGCAACCGTCCGACAGCGAGAGTAACAGATGCGAACACTTTCAGCTATCTTAGCTAAGCGGATCACGAACGTCAAGTTTATGCAGCACAGCTATCTGATCTGTGATACTGTCCATAAATGCGGACGATATGCACTCAGGAGCTATATCATAACAGGCAGTAAGCTCCGACGAGTAAAGGGAAATCAGAGACGAGCAACGACGACAAATTGGCGAATAATAGAAATTTGTTATCACTGGTGGTACTCAATGAGACTATGTCCACAAAGTATATCGTACTTCACATACGAGCACTAATAGTCAGACACCTTGAGCACGTCTCGTCACACACACTAATGCCTGTTGCTGCACTTTATAAAATTCCGTCCTGTGGAGAGATAAACCAGATGAGTAATCTATGCTGAGAGTAGAATTATGCACTGAAGATATGCTATGAATAGCTGAAGTTTAGTGACGATTGTAACAACCAAAAAAAATAGAACGACCACTTATGAAATATATAGACGAACCACTAACGAAATAGCGCCTTTGGAAACGAAGCTAACACACGCCCTAATCACCAGGTGGTTGCTCGGAGTACTGATGACCAAGCTGAAAATTGGCTGACTACCTTTGTATAAATGTCTTTCGTAAATGCAACGCATACATAAAAGACTTGGAGTCAAGTACCAAAGACGGGTTTACATAGTATGAAACCTCTCTTTTCTTAGGGGTTGGTGCCTAAATGTGAAATGTAGAATAGCCCGACTGCAAATATGAACTTCTAATCGATATGAATACCTAAATTGATTATCATGTAAAAAAGACATTTAGATATACTGAGACACGTTGAGAGGTGACTGGAAAGGAGGGAATAGTTAAAATTGTGGAAATTGTGATACTTCTATCGTCATGCGAGTGTGGTGGCGGGAGAGATATTTTATGTACAGTTTAGAGATCGAATGAAGGCTCAGTCTATGTGGACCCTGTCAGATGTGACGAGAGAGAGAAGATAAAGTATGCTGAAGTGCAAACTTTCATGAAGACGAAAGTGGTTTAGAGGCGTCTAAATTCGGTAGAGCGGATATTTGCTGCATATTAGATCTCTCAAGCCAAAGGAGCAGAAGCCGTTATATAACGAGAGGTGGCTGAGGAGACCTCGTCCGTGACCTCGGTTCAGCAGTATCCAGTGGCTTAAAGCGCACTTAGAGCTAGAATCACTATTACTAGAGATGAATATCATCAGTCATTTCGTTATAGTAGAATGATGAGAGAGTTTAGTGAGAATAGTGAGCTATGTGTAATTACTGTGCGAGGTAATTGGTTAGAAGAGTCGCGCATACGTTGCAAGGAAAAATCACATAATTTAAAGACACAATAGGATAGAAGATAGTGAAGGTGCCTAAAAAAACATATAAAAGATTAAGGGTACCGCAAAGATGATGATTCAAATATGCTTATATGTACTCACACTGTTTTTACTTCTCAGCGGAGGTCGTTCGGGGTGTGCATAGAGACGATTACAATCATTAAATTTAACATATGCCTAACAGTTCAAGCATATTATAAAATATGTCTACAACATAGTGATCTCACTACTGGACGGCTGATGAGGTTATAGCGTGCGTGCGAGTTCGAGCACACGACAGACAAAATTCACTATGTACAAAGTTATTAGAGTCGAAGGTGCTAGTAACTGTAAGACAGTGAGAGCGCGTGAGTTATTATAACGAACAGGATGTGGCCCTTTATACTACGCAACAGCGAGACTCAGATAACGAAATCAACACACACTACGATTGAATATATATAAAATATATACAGTAAGATTCTGGAACCTTAATCATGATATGAATAGAGGCTAAACACAATTGAGTCTCAGTATTGTGTGAGGTAATATTGTCAGAGAAGCACAGCCAACAGAGAGAGCGTCAAGGTGGAAGCGATTTCATACAGAGGATGAATCCCATACATGTGAATATTTTAGCATCAGTTTGAAGATGTTGTAAGTGTTCTGTGAATGGAGAGAGAGTGACACCCAAGAAGTAAAGGAGTGTACTAAGTAAAATGTTTCATGGAACAACGTCCATTGAAATTATTTAAATAGTAACTTAGAAGTAGAACACTAGAGAGTCTCTGAGAAAAGTTAAATTATATTTTTTATATATATTGTTGAATATTTAATATTGATGACGATGTGAATCGATATAAATAGACACACATTATATAACGAGAGCCACAAAATTTGATGTCTATCCAGGCGCACGGATAATGTCATGATATTATGATATGAGTGAGAGATTATAGGTGAGGAGATAAACACTTAAATATTTAATCAGATTGTGCCAGCCCTTGCTTGAGTAGAGTTACCTGGCCCATGAGCTGGATCTGCCTTGTACCAATAATTTGGCTGAAGACAGGTCACACATAGGTATCATATTAACCGAATTCGGATACACATACAGCTAAGCGAGAGCGTACAGAGCACAGAGGTACCTTCCACGTACATTGTAATATATATATATTTCGATTGATATTTTTTGACATACACTGAGAAAAACAATGATAAGAATTCTGAAGTCGCCATCACGTCGAACCTTAAATCTTACTATCGCCAAACATTTATTTTATTTATGCTAGTATTTTATACGATAAATAATACAATTAAAGAAAGCACATGAAAATTCATATATATATAGAGTAGCTACATTACAGCTTAATCACTATCGATATGAGGACAGTTCTTATCTAGAACAATCAACAATTTGTTGTAAGATATAATCATCATTTACTTCCGTTACCGCACTACACTCATCGGGGCTTAAGTATAGTTAATTATTGATTATCATGCTAGTAACTACCTGTACAATACTGAAAGGCACAAAGATCTCAATTTAACTTATTGTAACGGACTGCAACATAATTATATATTATAACTATATTAACAGATGCAATATACTATCAATATAACTATTATTATTAATATATATAACTCGCTCAACCATGAATAGTTTTGTCATGCGCTGCGCTTTGAAGAAAGTAACTATCAATGTTAAAATACCAATCTGGGCTGTTTTGTTGTGTGATTGTAGAACTGTGAGTTCTGAGATTGTCACGCCTAATAGGTATTAACCGCCAATATATCGAGGATTGTCTATGCAGCTAATAATTAAACCAAAGTTGAAAACAATGAATCTAAGTATGTACAGTGTAAGATGTTAATAAGGTAGAAAACCATTAGCGTGGCATCAGGCCGGAATACCTGCTAGATGAGTTATCTCGAACACCAATACACACAACGCATATCCGGAGACAACATGATCAGCAATAGCTAGAGAGAACCCACAGAAGAAATTCGATACCAGAATGGTGATCAACTTGTCTTCATATTTACTCGAAAAATATCACCATATTATGTATCCATGCAATTATTTCTTTAAACATTCACGGCGAAAACTAATACCAGGAAAGCCGCAATCTCACACTAAAACATAAAAAAATATATTTTGTACATGTATACTGAAGGTATTACAGAAAGGACTTGATACGTAATTCCTGTAACTATACTACTACTACTACTATACTATACTACTACTACTACTAGTAATGATACATCAATAAATAATAATAATAATAATATAATATAAAATAATCAATAATAATAATATCAAATAAATAACTAATAATTATAATAATAATGACATAATCTAATAATAATAAACTAATAAAATATAATAATACATGAATTATAAGGATAAACAAAAAAAAACTCAATAATAATATAAATAATAATGAATAATAATAATAAGTAATCATAATGAATAATAATAATAATAATAATAATTATATAATAATATAATCAGTAATAATAGAATAAGAGTAACTCGGCCGGTATATCTGTAAATGAATTGAAAGTATATATACATAAGAGTAATATAATTAATAATAATAATATAATAATAATAATAAATAATAATAATGAATATAATAAGAATAATGAATAATAATAAATAGATAATAATAAATAATATTTTAAATAAATAACTATAATAATTAATAATATAATACATAATATAATATATACTAATATATAATAATAATAATAATAATAATAATAATAAAATATAATGAATAATAATCATAATAATAATAATATATTTACAAATAGAAATACAAGAAGCAGAAAATCCATTTATTATATAATTATTCTTTTTTTTATAAAAATATGTGATATATATAGTTTAACGAAGCTTTTCTGAATTATTTTTTTTAATATGTGTTTAGGCACGGGAAAATCAAAGGCTGATATTATTATTATTATTAACCGAAATAGATTGGATCCTAATTAACTATATGTTATCAAAATTACTGACACCCTACAGCTACAAAGTAGGAACTTAAAAACTGCAGAATAATAATATAAAATATAATAATAATATATGAATATTATAATATAAAATAATATAAATAATAATAATAATTAATAAAATAATAATATAATCAATAATAATAATATAAATAATAATAATAATAATAATAATAATAATAATTATCATTCCTTTACTTAATTTATAAAAGTGCCTGGCGTTAAATCTGGGTTAGTTCGTTTGTTAAATATAAAACCACGTATAAATTTCAACGTCATTTTGATGAATCAGTTCAGTTAGCACCCGTGCATTTTAAATCGTCCACTTTTGTTCTTCTCTCTCTGAATACCGTGTATAATATATATTATATATATACTATAATATATATATATATATATATATATATATAGTATATATATATTAACACATATATTATAATATATATATATATATATATATATATATATATAAATATATTATAATATATATAATATATGATATATGTGTGTGTGTGGTGTGTGTTTGTGTGAAATTGAAAAACTGTGAAAATTATTACCAGGAAGAACAAGATGACCAGGATTTTTTCCAATGAGGAGGGCAGGTCAATTGGAAGAACCTCCCCTCCTGATAAGTGAAGATAAAATGCTTAAAACACCCTATTTAAATGTTCAAAATTATATGTGTGATAAAAAAGAACCAGCTAATGCTGTCTCTCTTAGCTCAAATTCACACAACACACTAGATAGTGTGCAAAATGTCTTTTCTTCTTATTATTTTTTCAGTTCTGAGTACGCTGTAGATGATGATGTATCCTTAGCCGTTCCAGAGGATGTACAAAATGAGATGTCGGGAGGATCTGTTGATTTAAGCAATAACTTTACTAATCAAAATGTATTGCTTTCTAGGGGTCTTCCTGCTCAAGAATCTCAACAAGGTCTAAAAGACCAGGTAATTGGTAATTTTATAAATGATTTTTATAATATTGATATATCTTATTGCAATAATAATATATTTTTTAATATTAATAATAACTTTAATGAGGCCAAAATACAAATGGAAACAGAAACAGTTCAAGCAAAGCATGACGAAAAGGTAAAATCCAACTCTGAGCTCTCACACCTCCCAAGGGATAACCCTATCACCCGTTTTAGTAATACTAGGATGGGGGATAGGAACTCTTATAGAACTACATACGCAATAGCACAAAATAAAAGCAGTAGAAATCTTAGGTACGTGTTAGGTGTGAGAAGAATTGAAAAAAACATTGAGGAATGAACACATTAGGGAGTTGTGTGGTGTGAAGAAAGGCGTAGATGAGAGAATAAACCAGAATACATTGAGGTGGTTGGGTCAAATGGAAAGTATAGATGATAGTCGGTTGGTTAAGCGGATGTATAGTGGTGAATGTGCTGGGAATCGACCGACTGGGAGACCGAAGAAAAAGTGGATTGAGTCAGTAAAGGAATGCCTGAAGGAGAGAAATGTGAGTTTGGCAGAGGCGAAAAGGAAGGTGCATAATAAGAATGAATGGCGGAGTTTTGTGAAGGGATATGGTTGTGGGCCACCTGGGCCAAGGGATAAACCCTACATTGACGATATGCCATAGTGAGGGTCCGTCGCGGTCCCGTGAAGCTCTAGGGTGGATTTTCTGACTGCGACGAGTTCTCACTGAAAGGTTTAAAGGGGGTGAAAAGGCTGGGGTTTCTTTTCGACTTGCGTCATATTCTTCTACTACTTTTCTGTTTCCGTGCATGCTACGCACCTTACCCCCAGTCTTGGGGAGTGAAGGTGGATGATGATGATTTTATATATATATATTATATATATATATATATATGATATATATATATATATATACTATATATATATATATATATATCATAATATATATATTATAATATATATATAATATATATATATATATATATATATATATATATTATTGCAGGGTTCCGAATAGCTTACACCTCTATCTAAAAAACTACGCTAGCTACATAAAAACTGAATACATTTTCGAATTCAGCGAACTTTTTAATGCAAGAAAAAAAAAAAAAACAAAATTTTTTTTAATAATTATTAATTACATCCTTAAATAATTAAGTTTTTAATTTAATTTATTAGTTAAAATAGCATCGTACCCCTGGCATTGTGCGTACAGCTTCTGGCAACTACATATTAATTAAAAAAAAAAAAAAAAAAAAATTAAAAAATTATAGGTTAGGTCAGGTCAGGTCACTTATACTAGAACATCTATTTATGTATCATAGAGTGTGTGGGGGGGGAGGAACGTCGGGCGGGAGTATGAGAAATTTGGGGGAACGTCGAAGTCAAGTGTGAAAAGTTTTAAATATCGTGCAGTAAATAACAATTATTATTTATATATATCTTTTTTATTGCCCTAAATTTTATTTCTACTACATTTCCCGGCATTAAAATGTTCGCTAATTTCAAAAATGTATTCAGGTTTTATGTAGCTAGTGTAGTTTTTTAGATAGAGGTGTCAGCTATTCGGGACCCTGGCCATATATATATATATATATATATATATATATATATATATATATATATATATATTATATTATATATATATATATATATATATATATATATATATATATATATATATATATATATATATTATATATATATATATATATTAATATATATATATATATATTATATATATATATATATATTATATTATATATATAATATATATATATATATATATATTTTCCTGAAGGCTTTGAAAATTTTTGTAATCTCCATTTTTGCCTTCAGCTCTATCGAAGTCCAAATGGGGCGGGGCAATGGAGCGAGGACATTCAAGAAATTTTTTTTTATTATTATTTTCATTAAATTATATTTTTATTATATTTTTTCTTTTGTTTTTATTATTTTTATCTTTTTCTATTTTAAGGTTTAAATGACTTTTTATTTTTAGTTTTTATTTTTATATTTTATTTTGAAAGTAATTTAAAAAAAAACTTTTAATTGACACCCAATTAGCAGAAATTTTATATATATATATATATATATATATATATATATATATATATATATATATATATATATATATATATATATATATATATAATATATTATATATATATATAAAAATAATATATATATACTTTTATATATATATCATATTATAATATATATATATAATAATATAATATATATATATATTCTGCAACCATTATTAATACAGAAAATACAACCATCAATCAAAACTTTTTGCCGTAACACAAGCCTTAAAAAACTGTTTGGCCAGTCGTCAATTTTAGCACATGTGACCTCCATCGGAGAAGTTCTTCCCCGCACCCGATGGAGATCGATTTAAAAAAAAAAAAAAAAAAAAAAAAAAACGATATTTATGTTTCGTCTTGAGCAGATCATACTCTCTAAAACTGTTCATAATTTGTAATCCAAAAGATTAATAAGTTCGGGGTTGCCAAACGCCCAATCGTCGTCAACCGTCAAAAAAGTGAAGACTGCTTTATGTGTCGGTGTTGAATGGTGTTTAAAGGTCCATAGTTCATTTTGGAAAAAGAGTATCACCTAGTGGAGTGGTTTTACCTCACCTTCCAAAATGGTTTGCTGGTACACGTCTGCCGAGGTTTTAACATCTATTTTGCAAAAATGGATGTCTGTGACTCCATCGTAATTCACTCCCCACCAAACCCTCACAGAAGCCGGATTTATGGCGATCTTTCACATCACCAGTATCCTCTTATCACTTCATAGTACGATACACAAACATGCGGCTTATGAATACCTAGCGGTGCACTATTCAAAATGGCACCCTTTTCTATGCCACATTTATATGTAACGCTGATTTCTTACCGGGCTATTATATCAACTTCAATTTTGTAACTATTTTTGGGAGTATTATATATATATATATTATTATTATATATATATATATTATATATAATCCATATGTATTATTATATAATATATATAATATATATATATAATATATACATAATATATATATATATATATATTATATATATATTATATATATATATATATATATATATATATATATATATATATATATATATATATATATATATATATTTTTTTTTTTTTTTTTTTTAAGATAATTTTTTTTTTTTTTTTATTTTTGTTTTTTTTTTTTTTTTTTTTTTTACTTATTATATTATTTTTCAATTTTACATTAATTATTTTAATTTTTACATTTTTTTATGCTATTTTTTTTATTTATAGTTTTTTTTTTATACTAATAAGCCTTAAAATAGTTTTGTTACACAAAACTGTACTGTAAAAATGACTGATTAAAGGTTCAAACATGCGGCTTGTTACGAGTTAAAAAAATTTCAAAAAGAGTTAGCCAAATATAAAGATTTACCGTTAAAATAATAATGTCAATGTTTGAAACGATTTACATTTCTGAACCCAACTCAACATTAAAAAATCCCACCCACCCCCAAAAAAAAAAAAAAAAAAAAAAAAAAAAAAAAGAGAGAGAGAGAGAGAGAGAGAGAGAGAGAAACGATCGTGTATAATTTGTAAACACACAAAACCAGATATTTATTTAATACAATTATGAAAAAAAACTTTTCTTAAGACTATTAGTAATGAAATTAGCTCGGAATAATAAAAAACTTATAAAAAAAATTTAAATTATATATATATATATATATATTAGGGATGTGCCGAATATTCGGTAAGTATTCGGTATTCGGCCTATTCGGCCAAAATACGAATATTCGGTATTCGGCCGAATACTTTTTGCCGAACTATTCGGGCCGAATATTGAGCTTTATAAACAATAAATTACGTCAACATAAGGGAAAGTTATTTCAATTTAAAATTGAAATTTTAGAAACTTATTTTCCAAAAAATTAAAAATATAGCCAAATTTTGTAGCCAATATGGCGAAAATCTTTGTCATTTGTCAGATCCTATAAGGACTTTACATTTATTCAATATTTTAAAAAATAGAATTTCATTTCAGTGATACGGGATCAATTTACTAAACATTGGTAAGGCTGGATATAAGGGAGAGTGGCTTGCTATCAATTTCATAGTTTTATTCACATGTTGCAATATAGCATTCACGATTCAATATTATTTCAGAAGTCTGTTAAAGATATTTTATTTACTTGCAGAAGCATATCCTCTCATTTCACCATTCAGCAACGGCAGCTGCAAAGCTTA
>JABUQX010063795.1:0-20000 GCA_015478945.1 Trachelipus rathkii
TTTGGTTTTTAAGAAATTGCTAAAAATAAACCTATTCCCCCAGTCGATTTTTATATGGGATTTACCAATACCATTGATATTGTATATTAATGATTTGTAAAAAATGAGTTGTTATACGATAAATGAAGACATTACAAAAATTGAAACATTTATTATGTATTTAATATAAATAGTTTTTAAGATACTTTTCAGCGAATGTTGGTAATATAATAAATAATATCTCTTTATATCTTACCTGAAGCTGATGTGTAACAATAGCGTGGTTGTAAGGTAAAATTTATTTAATATCATATAATTTATTCATATGCCGCTCGCAGTCTGTCTCCTAAGTTGAGTATGTCCAGGCAGAAAGTTTAAGAAATGAATTGTAGGTGATTTGTTGATATTATGCCAAACCCATCTCTGGCGATACTAGGAATTTTATATTAGAATTTCTCTTTAACTAATATATTAAAATGGAGAATATGATTGGAAAAATGATTATTATAGAGATATTGAGATGAAAAGATTTAAATCCTGAGTTTTGTAAAGGTTTAACGTAAACATTCCTCATAGAATTTAGTAGTCTTTAAAAAAATATATATATCTATTGTATAATTATAATATATATATTTATATATATATATATATTATATATTAATCTATTCATGTTTGGTTTATATAAATATATAGGAAATTATATATATTAATTAATTATAATATATTTTAATATATAATTTAATATAATTTAAGTTATTTATATAACGTATATAGTATCTTATAATATTTAATAATTATTTTTCCCTTGTATATATATTTTATAAATGTTATATAGGCTAGTATATTTAACGTGCACATTTGGAATTAGTAAAGTTTAAGAGTTATTATTTACGGCGTGATACACCGCTATAAAATTGAGTATTTACTTTATTAGGGGCTTGAGCCGTTGGACGGGAGGGGGTTTATAAACCCCGGATGGGGGTAGGGGGGGATGGTGGAGGAACCGCGACTCAAAAGACCAAAGAGGGGGTTCTCGAAAGAAGAAGGGGATTTAAACGTATCCATAGAGGCCGAGTGAAACCGACTCTGATCGGGGCTGATACATGGTATTAAGTGTGAATACATAACCAAATAAATCAATAATCCAATAGTATCTTTTGGGCATTTTTACTTTGACATTATTGTTCTATAATTCAAAAATTTTGGGAATTTATTTTTTACTTATATATTTATTTTATCTTATTATACTATTATTATATATATATATTATATATTATATATTATATATATATTTTAATATATAATTATTGTATTATATATATCTATATCGATATTAAAATATTGTTCATTTGGGATATATAAGTTCGATTTCATTTAATCGAAAAAATATGGAATAACCTCTAATTAGTGTGGAATTATTTACTATATATATATTATATAATTTATTATATATTAATATTATATATATAAAGATATATATTTATTATAATAATTATAATATATTTTATATCATTCTTATATACTATAATCACAGAAGTTAAACATTAACCTAACGTTTTTTGGACTAATAAGTACATTGATACTTTGCTATTTTAATTTGTACATAGACAATAAAGATAACGATTAGAACTGTAATCGTTTGGAATAATAAACATAATTAAAAATGATTTCTAATTACTAAATCATTTCACACGAACGATTAAAAGTTGATAACTGATGGTTGTTTTATAATGTTGAGTAATTAGAGATTTTAGTAATGACTAGAATTATAAAAAAAGTCAATAGCAATTTGAAGAAAAGGAATACAGTCAATAAAATAGTAAAGCAGAAAATCAGCGTTTAGTAATTTGCATAGTAGAATTACGACTTTGATCTATGACATGCCACCAATTGGAAACTGAAGTTATATCTTTACAAATATGATTTAAATAATGATTTAATATTAATATCGATGTATCGTAATTATAATAAGACTGGACTCGTTTTTTTTTTGCTGCGAAATGTAAATTAGCAAATATAATATATATAATATATATATATATAGTATTATATATATATTTATATATATATAATAATAGAGTAGTTTATTTATATATATTAATGTATAGAGAATAATAAAAATGATAATAATTAGTATTAATTATAATTATTATAGTATAATTAATAAATATATAGGGTATTACATTAGATTTTCTATTATTGACATCTTGTGAAATTATATCATATTTTAAGTATTCATCGATTTCGATTAATATTATGCTATGTACGTATTTACAAAGAATACGAGATCTATAATTAATTCATAAGATACATATTAATATGGTAGCAATTATATATTATATAATATTAAATTATAGTTATATAATGTATGATAATATGATAATTGTTTAGTCATTTTTTAAGCTCATATTCTTTATTTTTATTTATCATATCTAGGTTATTCTTATCTTACCTTTTACTATCTATTCTGTTAGTACTACTTCCCTTCGCTTTCTTATGTATGGGGACTTCATTGGGGAGTATAATTTTAGGGCACTTTACCTTTACTTGAGTATACTACTTTGCAGTTCTAATTATGTTATTTACTTGATGTTTTAGTGGTTTTCGTAATATTTTGTTTCACCACATTTTTCTGTACTTATGCTTGAGAGGATTTATTTCTCAAATTTGTCAGCATGATTAACATATGATGTTCCATGTTAAATTACGTTTGATCCTAGTTTGTTTGGTAAAGTGTCCGCCGTGCATTCATGGCTAATCTTTTAATTAGTCTATCCTCAGTCACACTCTATGTGGCTTCAGCAGTATTTTTCTCCCTTTTTTTTACCAACTTTGAAGTTTATCGACTTGTGCGTACTTTTTTTGTCTTTTTTATTTTCGCCGTTTCACGGTCGTCACCTCTTTAAGAGTTGCTCATTTTTCAATTCAATTTCATTGTTATGTCTATGCTGTACACTTGCACCGTTTCTAATAATGATCCCAATTCCATATTGCTCTTGTTTTATCCTGTTTTTGATTTAGTGCTATTGTAGCCGACACTGACAGATGAGACATACTTATTTATTATTATTATTATATCATTTAGAGATGACTTATTTGTTTTGAGAGGGGATGAGCTCTTGTAGCGGAAGAGGTCGGGGGGAGATATAAGTATACTCTAAATTTTATTTTATGGTACAACAGGTCATTACTACGAGCCATTTAATGTGTTGGGACTAGATGCGGTCACGGGGAACAAACTGGGGGGTGGAACGATTGTATTCCACAATTCCCCGTAGGAGGGGCCGGAGGAGCGTAGCAGAACACCAAATCAAAAAGGCGGGGTTGAGACCCTCCCCGGGAGGGGAAATAGTCCCAACCCGTAAGTTTTCAAGAAGCCAGAGAGAGACTTCGACTCCCTGTATCTGGTGAGCGGTCTAGCCTTGGGGGTATTTTTATTAATATAAAAAGCAAGAAGATAAGAAAATAGAAATGTATATTTTATATTTAAACAGATAAAATTATCAAAGTTTCATATTTTTCTAAATGAGACTATTATTTTCATAAATAAATTTAGTGAAGCACAATGTATTTTTTTTTATTTACCCCCACGATTTCCGAAATAAAATTGTACAGCATTCTTAAAATGTTAAATACGATATAACATAATTAAACTTCAAAATGATTGTGGGTATAAATATCTATTTGCCCTAATAGAGATACATATAGTAAATAAAATAAAACAAATAAAACACTGTTGAAACTAAAATTATATATTGTACATTAGTAATATATAATTATTATAATTATATTTATAGGAGAGAGTATTTAATAGCTTGAGAGTAGGTAATAGTGTATGGTCTTTCGTTAAAAGGTCTCTTGTTCAGTCACATCATGTATAGTAATTACTGCTAAGATATAGAAAAAATGTTTTTTTCTCTCTTAGTTAAGTATCTATGAGTTTTCTTCTATTATATGATCTAGTATAAAGAACTAATAGTCTTAGTTGTTTCATATAATTATTGATTAATATCTTTCTTCTTGTACGTCGATTATTTCTTTTTTATACTTAGTCTACAAGGGTATAGAATCTTTATAGGGTCTTCTTATCTACTCTTAACCATAATCTGATCAGAATTTCATAATAAATTACATATAAACAAAAAAAACCTTCAAATCATGCGGTGCATCTGACGAACATATCGATTCGGGGATACTCATTAATCTTGAGCTATTCGGTGTGGTGAAATGGTGCTGAGTCAGTTTTCTCATTAGTATATTATATTATCTTTAGTGTGCTATATAAGTATATTTTATTTATTTACTTATTATCAGTATATATAATTTAATACATATTTATTAATATATTTTTCATTAATTATGTTACTAATAGCTCTTTTTATTTTTAAGTTTATTTTTATTTTGATTACATATATATATATAGGTATTATATTGTACTAATTATCTGGCTGATCATAGTTAATATTTTTCTTTTGAGAAGCTTAAGTTCATTTTTAGATATAAAATATTGGAGCTTTAAACTTTAGTAGTGTGAAAACATCGTTTGTAAATGTGATTTGAGATTAGTAATGTTATCAGAAGAAAAGAATAGGGATAAGATCTTATGGATCTAAACGTTATTAGTTATCCGTCATATAATCATTTTATAGTTTCTAGTTTTGAATTATTTACTATTTACTATATAATTTTATATAATAATTTATTTTTACTTTTTTTTAAGGTATTATTTATTATATTATTGATTTATTTATAGATATATATATAACTTATATTTTTTTGTCTACCGAAAATAAATCTGTATTAATTATATATATATTATTATTATTATATATATTTATAATATTATATTATATATAATACCTATTATAATCTAGTTTTATACTTTTATTTACCTATAATATATAAAGTATCATTTTTATGTATATATATATTTCCCACTACTACTATTATTTAATGAAACTTAAAGATATATATGCAATTCATAGAATATATATATATAGTTATATATATATATATTATATATATATGTTCAATTAAAAGAAAAAGTAATTGAGAGTGGCTGGAGAGGTGTCAGGGTAAGTGGTGGGGGGAGTAATTTAAGTGGAGGTGGAGTATTTATGCTGTAAGTATAGAAATTATAATTTTATATAAAAATACTTTTATACTAGATCTTACAAACTACCAAAATTCGTTTTAGGCTTATTGTCAAAAAGAAAATAATGTCAAAATATATAGATGAAATAAAAAGAAGAAACGGATAGAGACAGTGAGAGAGAGAGAGAGAGAGACGCAAATGAGAGAGAGAGAGAGAGAGACGAGGAGAGAGAGAGAGAAGAGAAGATAGAGCTGACGAGAGAGAGAGAGAGAGAGAATTTAATAAATTATGCATAATATACTAAAATATTTTAAAGAGTCCCTTAAAAAATACGAGACAATATTTTTTGCTTATAAAAGTTGCCCTTTTAAAAAATAAAGTTTTTTTTAGTCGTGTTTATTACCGTAGAGGTAGGAAATATATTATATTTTTTACATTCATTTTAAAATTATATTAAATTTGTATAGTAATATATCATTATTTTTAGTTACGTCAATATATTATGTATTTCATAAATATTAATATATATATGAAATAATAAATATATTATATAATAATAAGGTTTTTCAATTAAAAATAATAAGTAAGCCAAAACGTATATATACTTATATATATATTCGTTAATCTACAATGATGGGGAAAAAAGTATTTAATCAGTCAAAACTGTTTTTATTTTACCCTTATGGTTTTACCGATATTGCCTTGATACGCGTTTTTTTATACTTATTATTATTATTATTATTATTTTATTTATTATCTCATTTATTATTACATTTATTATTATTATTTATTTATTATTTACTTATATTCTATGTATTTTTTTATATTATTATTATTATGTTTAATTATTATTTTTTTAATTATTATTATATTATATTATATTCATTATTTATATTAATTATTATTATTATTATTATTATTATTATATTATTATTATTTATTTTATTATAATTATTATTTTATATACTATATATATATAATGATAATAATATATTACATCAGACATATATATATATTATAGTATTTTATATATAAAGTATATTATATTTTATATAATATTATATATATTATATATATATATATAGTAAATATATATTTATATATATATATATTTATATATATATTATATATATATATATTATATTATATATATTTAATATGAATATTATATAGAATATGTGTTATTATATATTTCTATATGTAGTATTATATATTACTATAATATATATTATTATTAATAATTTACATTAAATTATATGATCGTATTTTTATATGTATTAATTAAATATAATGTTAGTTTCTATTTAAGGTGTTATTATAGGTGCTGTGGCATTTAGTTGCTATTAGATATTAATAGTGCGTTATAATTATGCATGAGTTTGAGGTATATTTTTTGGACAGATTTCCTTGTAGAATTAATAATTTTATTTAGCCTTTTAATATCAAAAGGATATGATATGCCTCGTGCAATGTGTGTAAGACGAAATCACTTCACAGCAGCATTTCATCACTTCAGATTAGAATAATATTCTTATTATTTGCCCGAAAGTTGGTAAGTATATTTAAATTAAGTTGATAATGTTAAGTTAATTAGATTAATGCCAAAATTGAACCCGAAGAAGGAAGAGTGCGCAATTTAAATATACAGGCATTCTTTACCACCATTAAAAATAGCACTAATCGGTGCCCAAAGCAATGATAAAATGGTTGTTAAAATTATTTATAATAATACTATGTTTATTTACACCTCCTTTTAATATATCCCATACATAAATATATTTTTATAAACAGAAAATCAATAAAAAAAATAATATAAAATATTACTAAAAATACTTTTACGATATGATGAAAGAAAAAAGAAACTTGAATATTATTAAGTTAATCATAGAATCAACAAAAGAAAACAGTTTAAATAAAAAAATGTTCATTGGAACAACTAAGTATTTAATTATATTAATCATATATAATAGTATAGTATATTTATATATTAATATATTATATTATATATATTCGTTAATTATATTATACGTATATAATATTAGTTATATGTATATATTATTATATATATATAATCCTGAAAATTAGCGACTTTATTCTACTATATAATCTATTATATGAGAGAGAGAGAGAGAAGGGCCGTAGTAAAAATTGCTGGAGTCGCCATGTGAGTAATTTATTATATATATAATTATACTATATATTATTATATATTATTATTATATTATAATATATATATATATATAATATATATATATACTTATATTATATTTATATATTTTATATATATATATTATAATATATATTATATATATATATATATATTATATATAATACTTTGAAATGTAATTTTTGCCAGTATTTTTTTTTCCATTTTTTTCATTTACCTTTTAATCTTTTATACAAATTGGCAATAGAAAGCACTGGAGACCAGGTAAAAGTATTCTTTTTAATAGACCATCCTAAGAAACCTAACAACTATTCTAATAAATGGCTAAATACTAACTTCATCTTTACTACTAAACTACTTAACAACAAAACAAGGTATTGACTTTTTCAAACTTAAATATATTTATATATATAATATATATATATATTATATATATATATATATTATATTTATAGGTATATATATATATATATATATTATATATATATATATATATATATTTATCTTTATATTCATATAATATACTATTATATATTTATAGCATTTTGTAGCTTTTAAACCTCCAAAAATTTATACAAAATAAATCATTGAACGTAAGAAATAAATCGTGGATATTATATATCGTATATTATTTATTTATTATATTTATATTTATTTTAATTTAGATATATATGTATACTCTGATTCTGATACACATATATATCTACATAGGGATATTTATATAATTGTAGTGATGTCCTACTAGCATACTTTTCATTAGCTGGATCATAGCTGCGTACTGTTTAATTATAAAATGTTCTGGTGGAGTTGATACTCTTACCCTATATATGCTAAAACCAAGAGTTTTCTCCCAGCCATTGATAGGCTAAAGGAAATCTACAAGGATTGAATGATATTGCCACATCGTTATCCTCCGGAGACTCCCCCGCCTACACTCGGGCCAGGGGCAAACTGGGTAATTTTTTATCGGAACTGCATATTGTATGGATGAAAATAAATGCATGCTCGCATTACAAATTGTACATAAACATTATGTCCCAGGTGGGTTTGAACTTACCCTAATATGTTAAAACAAGGAGTTTTACCTCCCAGCCCGAAGACATAAAAGAAATCTACGCCCAGGATTGGATGAAATTCCAAAACCATAGCGGGTTATTACTGTCCGAAAATCCACTCGTGTAGACCGGGCAGGGCAAGAGGGGTAATTATCGGAATTGCATATTGATGATTGAAATAAAATGCATGCTCGAGACTTACTGCAAATTGTGCATTAAACATTATGTTTCAGGTGGGTTTGAAACTAGTTTTCAGCATTTAATTATTTAAGGGCAAGATCCAATTTGTGGCCTTTTCAGCCCCACCTGGATATCGTTAGGACTTAAATTTGTGGGAATTTTTAGCCGATTTTGACTATTATAAACCCCAAAAAATGTATCTTTTTTTCGTGTCACTGAAACCTTGAATATCTTTTCTCGAGGTGTTTTTTCTGTGTCTGTAGTTAAATCTTTCAGGATTATCTAGATGTTTTCATTGTTGTGGTGTGAAGTCAAGTGAGAAAAAATCTGAAGCTATTAGAAGAATCTAAACATGAACAAATGAAAATTGAAAAAATTTGAAAGAATGATCACAGACTCATTATGACAAACCAGAGACAATATACGACTAAGTTGGTATCACCATTTTGGTTAATTTCGTGAGAGACTGTAGTAAATTCGAGAGTTCAGCTGAATATTGCTATATGTGGAGTCACCACTGGGTGGTAGACGCTCTAGTAATGTATGACGATAGTGTGATTAGATGCTCAGATAAGCGAGCCGGTCAAGGTCATCACTAGTTAAACCCCACGCTGAACATGAATTTTATGCACGAATAATCCGTGGTAACCTGAGAGCATGCATTGATTATTTCAATCTCATCATATGTCCAATTCAGAATAAGAATTTACGTCTTGCTCTGGCCGAGTGTAGGAGGGGGAGTTTTCCGGAGGATAACCGATGGTGGAATGTACTTCCAAAGTTGAGTTTCCTTTTAGCTTATAGTGGCTGGGAGGTAAAAATCTTGGATTATTTTAACTCATAGGGTAGGCTTCAAAACCCTGTTGTATATAAATGTTTATTGTATCATATTGTAATGCGGAACTATTATTATTTTCATCAAATAACAATATGCATTCCGATAAAAAGAATTACACCAGTCTTGCCTGGCGATGTTAGGCGGGGGAGTCTTACGAGGATGGATACTGACTGAGTGGATATAAATATCTTGGTAGATTCCTTTTAGCTATATGGCTGGGGGTAAAACTCTTTGGATGTTAAGCAGATCTATTAAGGTAGTGGAGTTTTAAACCACAGAGACATTTTTATAATAATTGATACAAATATCAAAGATTGATATATGTAATATCTAAAATGATATTATATAATATATATAATTAATAGTAGTAAGTTTTATATATATATATATATTAAAATATAATAAATTATATATATATATATAATAGTATATCAAGTATTATTTTTTTATATAAAATCGATAATTTGATTTGCAACAATTATTTAAAGCTACGAAATACTATGTATTATATATTAATATATATATAAATTATTAATATATATATATATATTATATATTTATATAATACTATATTATTATATATAATATAATATATAATAATATATTAAATTAAATATATATATATAATATATATATATATTTAATAATATATATATATTATGTAGATATAATATTATATAATATATATATATATTATATATAAGTTAAGGTTTTGGTAGCTCAATTAGCTAACGTTTAGGTTGTTATAGTTTAGTTGGTAGGTAAGTGAAACGTTAGTTATTATGGTTATAGGTGATGTTTCGGTTATGAAAGGTTGTTAGGTTTCTTAGCGACTGAGTTCTTATTAAATAATTACTTTTACTGCTCATGTGATTTCTATAGCGAGTTTTTTTATATCAAAAGAAAAAGTAAATGAATAAAGTTGAAAAAAAAATTTATGAGGAATTTCTGTTTCCAGATATATATATATATAATCATATAATATTTATATAAATTATATTATGTATATATATTAATATATCATTAAATATAATAATATATACTATATTAATATATATATTACTATTATATATATTATATATATTACTATTATATTATATATTATATATATAATATATATTATATATATATATATATATTAATCAATGTGCGACTCCAGCAATTATTTTTACTACGCGTGCGCTCTCTCTCTCTCTCTCTATATATATAGTATATATATAATATTAATATTTAATATAAATTATACGTTATATTATAGTTATATATTTATATTTTAAGTAATAATATATATATATTAAATATATAATATATATATATATAATATATTATATATATATATATTAATTAAAATTCTTGAGTTGGGTCCAATTGAAACATTAATAATCTTTATTTAAACATGTTTTTTTCTGTTGTTGTTTATGATTAACTTTTAATAAATATTTCAAGTTACTTTTTTTATCTTTCATAATCTCAAGTTATATTTTTAGTATATATTTTTATATAATTTATTTGTTTTATTAGATTTCTTGAAATTATAAATAATATTATTTATTTAATGTTAAGTTATTTAACTTATTATTATAAAGCAGTCGTATTTATAATATTTTTAATACGATTTACGATAACTGTTCGCCAATTGCTTTGGGTACGGATTAGTGCTATTTTTTAATGTGTTTAAAGCGTTTTAAATTGCGACTCTACTTTCACTATTATACAGTTATCTAAATTTTGCATATCTTATACACATATCTAATTATGATATATTAATATTCATTTTTTTTACCATCTTTCGCAAAAAAAATAGAGAATTTAATCGTAACATTATGAATTTGCAAAAATAAGATCGTTTTTAAAATGTTAACTCGTGCTGAGAGCACGAGTGGCACGAGTGCAGGAGTATAATATATTGATATATTATTAATATATTATTTATAATATATATATATAATATTATAAAATGTATATATATTTAATATATATTATATATATTATATATATATATAACACTATATATATTTAATATATATATTATATAATATATATATTATATTTATATATTTTATATTATAATATATATATATATTTATATATTAATAATATAATTATTATATTTAGTAATTATATTAATATATATTTATTATAATATATATATATATATAATATATAATTATTTTATATATAATTATTATATATATTTTATTATATGATTATAAATTATATAATATATATTTATATAATAATATATTAATAACTATATATTATATATTTTTATATCTATATATATATACTTAATATATATTATATATATATATATATATTTATATAATATAAAATAATATAATATAATATAATATAAATATATATTAAAATTAATAATAATTATTAATAAATAATAAATTAATATAATAATAAATATAATTAACAAATAATAATAATAATAAATATTAATTAATAATATAATAATAATATAATATAATAATAATAATAATGAATAATTAATTAATAATAATAATAATAATAAATAATATAATAATAATAATAATATTAAATAACGCGGTGTTAATTCAATATCAAAATATCAATAATTTTTTAATAAAGACAGCTCTTGACTGTGATTAAATATTCCATTCTATGGAGCTAATTTATTAACGAATAAATATAATATTATATATATATTATTATTAATATATATATATTTATATATATATAATTTATGATATATATATAAATATATATATATTATATTAAATATTATATAATATATATATATATTATATTCTATATTCTTCATTAAATTTTAAAATGAATTAAAAAATATGAAAATCTAGTTGTTCTAGGATCGTATTCAACATAAAAAACTTTATTTTTTAAAATGCAACTTTTTTCATATATAAAAAGGTTTTTATTAATATTTATAATATAATATTTTAAAATTTATTTATATTTAAATGCTATAATTTTTAAATCTTCTCTTCTCTCTTCTCTCTCATCTTTCTCATCTCTCTCTCTCTCTCTCTTTTCCTATCATCTCTCTTCTCTTCTCCCATCTTCTCATCTTCTCCTCTGTTCTCATCTCTCTCACTCTTCCTCTCTCTTTTCCTTCTTTTTTTTCATCTATTATATTTTTGTAAATTTATTTTTGTTTAAACCTCTTTTATTTCTCCTACTACTTTATTTACTAATGATATTTTTGCTTTATGTAGCTTAATAAAGTTTTTAATTTTTCATTATAAAAACTCCATTAAACTGACAACTGAGATAATTCAGCGCTAGTGTAATACTTTATATCAACCTAATTCACGCCAGATGTATATACGTAATACTATATCTATTATTATATACTTATATATTATATATAATATTTTTACTTATTCTTATTTAATATTAATATATTATATTTAATTATTATTAATAGTATTATTTATATATATATATTAATATTATAATATATATTATTTTATTTATATATATAGATTGTTGTGTTGGTTTGTAGTTGTTTCTTAAGTGTGTTTGATGTGTATTGACATATTAGTTGTCTATTTTATATATAATATATATATGTATTATTCTATTATAATTATTTTAATAATAAATAGTTTATACCATCTATATATTATATTTCTATAAAGATATTATAATTCTAAATCTATTATAGTTATTTTTTTTTTATTTTTATTATATTAATATATATAATATCTCATAAATATTATATTCAACAATTTTATCAATTTTAACTTTATTATTATTCATACCTCCAATTCCTATCTTAATTGTGGATATTATAAAACAAAATACATTCTTATAGATTCTTACTATCCTC
The DNA here is from genome assembly GCA_015478945.1 of Trachelipus rathkii. Lineage (NCBI taxonomy): Eukaryota > Metazoa > Arthropoda > Malacostraca > Isopoda > Trachelipodidae > Trachelipus > Trachelipus rathkii. The sequence continues at coordinate 13,135 of JABUQX010063795.1, forward strand.
ACTCGATTTGCCTTGATGTGATCCAACTCCTTGGCGTAATGGATGTGCTACTATCTTTGTTCCGCTTACTCACTTCCTTGTACCTATTTACTTCACTTCTTTTTTCTAATATACCTTAGTGAGGATGGAGTACCATTGAATGCAGTTCTAGTATATTTTTTTTTATAATAAAAAGAAACAAAAAGGTACACTATTAAATATTTGGATAACAGTTCATTCCTTCTATATCCAATATTATCATTTACTTATGTCTGAATTTCATCTTGTAATAAAGTATCCTATTATTTAATTAATCTCACTGTATGGGCCCTAAACAATATTTTTAATAGAAGATCATAAGGTTTCTCAAGTATTAGATTTAGATCCTTTTTATAATATTTTCCACATAAAAAAATAGAACACCTTTGCGAGAGATTTGACAAATTGCTTCATTAACCTAAGTTTCATTTATATAATTATGTTTATTAACATATAATTTTTCACTCTCATGTATACACTTAAAACTAATTAAACAATTTTATTTATAACTCTGAAATCAGATGTATGATGATCCTAGAAATATTGAGTGTTGTTAATTTAATACTATAATATAAAGATGTATTCCAGCTTTATTAGACATCTGAACCATTAGCAGTTAACATTAATAATTGTATAACTTTTACGTTGAGACACTCAAAACACCTTCACTTAGTAAGGTCACTGAGCACACCATCCACATGCACTACCTATCTAACTACTAATAATCACAACATATTTATATCCGAGGTGTCAACCGTTATATATTTATTATTATTTATTTATTTATAATATTAAAAATGAAAAGTCTATGGGTATTTTAACAACTCCCTATTTGATAGTAGGCTTGAAACTTTTTATTATTTTCTCATTAAATAATGACCTTCTCTCTCCATCTAAATATATTTATTTTTTGTTATTTGATTACTTAAATATTTTTTTCTAGTGCTTATTGATTATTTAGCATAAAGAATTAGATCTTAATTGTTCACTTGCCGAGTAATTTTTTATAGATATAAAAATATCTGATCAGAGAACCTTTTTATATCTAGAGTTCACCTTTATAATCTTTTAGTTATATTAATAAATATTTTATAATATCTATGTAATTAATATATCCATATATATTATAAATATTATATTATTTATTATAATATATATATTTAATCAAATATATTAAATTTATTAATATATATATTAATATTGATTAAATTATTTTTATATTTATATAATATTTATTTTAAATTAATTATATTAATTATATATTAATATTATTATTATTTAAATTATATATAAATATTATTATATTATATTATTATAAAATTATATTATAATATTAATATTATATATATATAAATAAAATAATTAATATATATTAATTAATATTTTATTATAATATAATATATATTATATATAATATAAATATATTATATAATAATTATATTACTTAATATATATATCAATATATTAATAATATATTAATATATATAATATATTATATTAATTATTAATTTATATATATAATATATAATCTAAATAAATATATATCATTAAGTCGTTTATAAACCTAGAATTACTAATATTAGTTCAATAGTTCTATTGTTCGTCCCGTGATATGTTCATAAATAAATAAGCTTAGTGATTTAGGCACGAATTAGTTCCTATATTAGTCACTGGTAAATAGAATGTACCTTCGTAATGACATAAGATTAATTAAGTTTAAACAGAATAATAATAAAGATTAAATTAAATAATCTTTGAGTGAGTTAATAAAATTAATAGTAGTTGATATAAAGATAGAAAATATATAGTTAGCAATAAGGATGAAGCCTTTCTTATAATCGCTACACAAATTCATCGATTATTCTTCTATAATAATTATTTAATAATATTATACCACAGTCCTATTTAAAATATGGAATCATACATCACAGAAAGATAATGGCCGTCACTTTTATATTTATGTAATAACTATTATATGTTTTTTTATTTTATATATCTATGATACCCCTCATAAATGGGAGTATAGTAGGGGGGTATATAGAAAATAACTATCCCGTACCCACTACATATAGTATATACTATCTATACAACATATAATTATGGCATGATTTCAGAAATCGTCTACATGTTACTGAGTAACCGTATCTATAGGACAATAGTAACGGGGTGATTATGGTTATTTTATCCGAAGGTCAAAACGGGTACGGGTTCTATATCACGAGAGAATAACCCTGAACTTTTTTCTTGCGCTTTGGAGTAAAATGGTGATGATGATGAGGCAGATATGTTAATAATTTCATTTTATGTGTGAAAATTACTCTACTTACTCAAATTGAACTAGTTACATCTAGCCCGATAAAGACTGAAATACCGATTGTAATATTTAAGAACACCTCTACCTCTTTTTTTAATAAGCCACAAAAAAATTCTAAATTAAAATGTTAAAACTCTAAACAAAATACTCTCATTACAAAAGTGTGTCAAGGTTTATGCCAAACGCCTACGTTTCAAAGAAAACTTAGCACCTTAATTGTCAAGGCTGAAGTTAGTGTTAGTGTTATTAATTTGTATTAATATTAATGTTATTGATACTAGTGTTAGTGATGTAATATGTTTTAATAATTATTATTATTGTTTGTGATATATATATATATATATATATATATATATATATATATATATATAATATATATATATATTATATATATATTATATATATTATATATATATAATATATAATATATTATATCAGAGGCGACTCCTATACTCGTGCTTAGGACGAGTTAACATTTTAGAAACGATCGGTCTTTTACAAATTTCATAATGTTACAGTAATATTCACTTATATTTTTTTTAGCGAAAATTTGTCAAGTGAAAGAAAATATTACATAATTAATATAAAGGATTATGTAAAATTGAAACAAAAAGTGTAAGAATCATAGAATTAAATAATGCTATTTTTCAATGCATTAGAAAAAGTTTAGACTGAGGGTTGAAGACCTGGGAATAACGATGTGCCTTAAGTTCCCATCTTCACTGTTGTTAGTTGTCTGAAGGCGTCTTTTAGAGGGTGTTCTTTTTTCAGGATTCACTAGTTTTAAAGTGGAGGAGTTGTTGTTTTATATCTTGGATTGCTTCTCCACTTCGAAAGTTTATAATGTGAGACACCTCAATCTTCTTTTTGGCCGTAGGTTTGGTTGAAGAGGTAGTGGCCATTGATGAACTATCCCAAAAGAATGAGAGGCAGGACTGGTCTTCTAGTAGCGCTAGTTGAGGAGTCAGAAAAACTGGTTTTAAACTTATTTCTGTGGACGCAGAGGGAAACTTTTTGTTTCTTTGTTCATTATTCTCCTCCGTTTCGTCTGGCATAATTGACAATAGTAGTGTTTGTAATAATTTTTCAGTAAAACTGAAAAACACTTCGGGATCACCAATTTATAGAAATAGGTCATCAATTTATAGCAATAGGTAGTTCTGGTGGTTAATTGAAGACGTTCACAGAAGGCTGGGTAACAGGAGGCTGGGTGTTCTTCTGGGTCTTCTCTTTTGTTACTTTCACTTGTAGGCGTGTAGTAGCCACTACTGACGAACTTATTCCAGAGATGAATAGCAAAACTATTCTTCTACTTGTCGCTGGTGGAGAGTAGCAAAACTACTCTCAAACTTATCTCTATGGACGAGTAGCCAAACTACTCGTGAACGTTTATCTTTAGTTCGAGTAGCAAAACTACTCTTCTTGGTGGTAAGATCAGCCTCTTTGTAGGTCGGAGGAAACGTAGCTTCTTGAAGCTATGCCTCTTGGTAGGCCAGAGAGAGAGAGGGAGCCTCTTGGTAGACCAGAGAGAGAGGGAGAGAGCCTCTTGGTAGGCCAGAGAGAGAGAGGGCCTCTTGGTAGGCCAGAGCTTGCAAGGCCTCTTTGTTGGCAGGAGGAACTTCTTCTTGACTTCCTCGTCGACCAGAACAAAACTTGGACACTCAACTTGTTAAGCCTATCTCTATCCTTAAAAGTTATCTCTTAATAGGAAGGACAAGATAAACTCAACTGCAAGTTCTCAAGACTTTATTCTCTTGGGAAAGTTATTTTAACACATTTTTTAGATTCATGTTATTACAAAATATCTTTTATTATATAGCATAGAATTAACATACAAAATAAAATACATTTACATTTAAACATTTGTTATACATATTTTTATACTTTTTTATTACTATTATTTATTTATTATATTAAAATCGAAAATATATTTATAAAAAAACATATTTCATTTATTAAACTATTTTATAATATCGCATATGTAACATTAAAAAAAACAAAAAAAACTATCTTTTAACGTGCTGTATCCCCTTTTCAGAGGGTAACATGGGGGGGACTACAGGAAATCGAACATTAAGGCGGCTGTCCCAAACCAGCGCCACCAACGTGTTCGCAGTCGAGTTTTAATTCTTCCCCCCAGATACCGTAGATAAAACTCCAACTGCTACGCGGAGGATTGAACTTATGTTTAAATATAAATATATTTTATTTTGTATGTTATTTCTATGATATATAATAAAAGATATTTTGTAATAACATGAATCTAAAAATTAAGTTATAATAACTTTACCAAGAGAATAAAGTCTTGAGAACTTTCAGTTTAGTTTATAAATTATATCAATATATAAAATAGTTATTAGTTAAATATTTCGCTGGTTTTTTCAATCACCCGCCAAACTTTGTTCTTTTTGGAGGGAAAAGTGAATTATGGAAATGCGGGCAAGAAAGGCTTTCACATTATTTGCCTTGTGTTCATATAGGACATATATCCATTATGGTAAATGTTATTTTACTGTGTTTTAAAACCATATTTTTAAAACGAGACACGTTATTTTATTTTAAAATAGTTAAAATGTAGACCATACTGTCTAATAAAATATTATTACAGTACACGTTAAAGCGTTTTCTGTTATTCTTTTGTTTTTAAGGAAAACGTTATTTTTAGCTTATACTTCAATATATATTCATTATAGATCTAAGGTACAAAGTGTTCAGATGGACAATCTTAGGGGCGTGTTAGGTGTAAGAAGAATTGAATAAATGAGGAATGAACGCATTATGGAGTTGTGTGGTAGGAAGAGAGGCGTAAATGAGGGAATAAACGAGAGTACATCGAGATGGTTGGTCATATGGAAAGGATGGATGATAGTCGGTTGGTTAAGCGGATATATAGTGGTGAGTGTGCTGTATGTTGACCGGCTGGGAGACCGAAGAAAAAGTGAATTGAGTCAGTAAAGGAATGCCTGAAGGAGAGGAATGAGAGTTTGACAGAGGCGAGAAGAAAGGTGCATAACAGGAGTGAATGGCGGGGTTTTGTGAGGGTATGGTTGTGGACCTTGCCCAGGGGATGAACCCCAAATTGACGAGATACCATAGTGAAATTCCATCGCAGTCTTTAGGAACCGATAGGGTTGTTTTTTATGACTGTGACGATTTCTCACTTGGGGGTATAAAGGGGACAGTAAATGGGAGGCTTTCTTTTCGATTTGCTTCAAATTCTTCTCCTACTATTATGTTCTGGTGTATGCTACTCACCTCATCCCAATCTGGAGTTGGATGAAGATAATAATAATAATAATATGATGATTATATATATATATATATATATATTATTATAATATATATAATAATAATAATATATATATATATATTATATATATATTATATATATATATATATATATATATATATATATATAGTATTTAGGGATGCCAAAAATTCGATATTTTTTAAAATAAAATCGATATTTTTTTGGGCGATATATCGATATTTCGATATTTTTCTAATATCGAAAGCAGATATTCTTTTCCAAAAAAAAAAATTTTTTAAAGGCCAGAAAAAATAAAATCTTATCCCGCTCTCCCGACACCCTGAGTGATGAAACTCTCTTTTCCCCCATATTTCGTTCTTCGTTCGTCCCCCAATGTCGTGTATAAAAACCGAAAATATTTGGGTTTTAGTTTTTCGGTCTTTTCGGAACCAAAAATAGGGAGAGGGGGGGGATCGACATGGCACATACCACATAGTCAAATTATTTTCTGAGTATTCACTACTCATATTCAGTTTATTCAGGCGGTTCAGTGGATAATGCGACAAATAAAATTTTGGAAATGATAGTAAAAGCTTTCCTGCTAGTTTCTGTTAGCAATGAAAATAATCTTACTGTAAATGCGACGTCATCTCGTCCAGAACGACACAGTTTATTATTTAAAGCAATGTTTGGCCTCAAATGAAAAGGATAGAATTGACTTCTGAGGCATATCAAGTCAGTGTTAGTCTTTTTAGATGCTTAATCAAACTGTTTTCTCAAAAGTGGGCCGATAACGCCCCCTTGTGGGCGCTGGAGGCGATCAGAGGGGGGCGGTGAGGGCCTAGAAAAAAAATCGGGGGTGTTGAAAGTGTTTAGGGGGCGGATGGGCCGATTTGTAAATGTTCATGCTACTTAATATTTTAAAAATCACTGAAATTAAAAACACCTTACCTACTACACAACAATCGATTATTTAGTATTTTACGTTCATATTTCTGTCCATGTTGATTGAATAATTTTATCTAATACTTATATTTATACTATACTTTATACTATTATATATTATAATATTATATCATATAATATATTATATTATAATATATATATATATACTATATATATATAATATATATATTAACTATACTATATTATATGTCATTGTGGTTTTTAAGTTTGGTAAAGTAAAAAAAATTGGGGGGGCGCTAAAAAATAATTGATTTTCAAAGTGGGCGTTAGACGAAATAGGTTTGAGAACCTCTTGGATCTAGATGCAATAAGTAATTG
>JABUQX010063795.1:27500-65000 GCA_015478945.1 Trachelipus rathkii
ATCTGTAACCCCCCCCCCCCCACCTCATAACAATTTAAAAATTAAATTAACTATAAAAATCCTCCAATTTAACATAAATGGCTTGAACAAGAAACATTCCAAAATTTCAACCATCCTTTATAAACATAGCTCTAATACAAGAAGCCCACACACCACAAAATAGCCCTAAAACAATATTTTATGGATATGACTCCATTTACTAGCTCTCAACCAGAAAACCATGCTCTACTAACACTAATCAAAAAACAACCTATCTTACCATAACATAACCGAAACTATCAATTTATTAAATGAACCAATCCTTAACATCCAATCATTTACAATCCTCATGAATAATATTTCTCACAATATAATAAAATAAATATACATCCCCCATCTCAATATTGTGTGAACAACTACAAACCCAACTTAAACCCTATCAACACAATAAACAATTTAATAATACGAGGCGCCTTCAACGTCCATCACACATCCTGGTACAGAGAATATCCTTCTGATAACCGAGGAATTCACATTCTCAATGAACTTGATTCCTTAAATATATTAAGAATCCCTCCCCAAACAAACCAAACCAAGACATCTCCTGACATCACTTTCTCCTCTCCATCTCTCTTTACTAACATTACATGGAATACAGAAATTGATCTCCCATCAGACCACATCCCAGTAATAATCACATACCGTATAATACAACAAAAATAGTCAATCCCACAATAACTACAAAAATGCAAACTGGCAGATATTCACCCAATATATTGAATTACACCTTCCTCCACTAGAAATTGGTAATTCCCACTCTCTACATAAAGCCATAGATAATCTCACCAAAGTAATCCCAAAAGCCTTCAACCTTTACATACCAAAAGGTCATAGAAAACACTACAACCCTTCATTAACACCAGAAATCTGCAACTTGATAAAGCTAAGAAATATCATTCAAAAACAAAATACTTATACCCTAGATCTGAGTGCACAAATTAACTCCTTAAACACACGAATCTCCAATCTAATCTCTACCCATAAAACAGAAAAATTCAATTCAAACACCTAATAGACAATGTGGATAGACCTGAAGAAAAAAGAATGTGGTAAATAATGAAACTCTCAAAACAACTCTCCACCCACAAACCAAGCTACAAGAGGACAAAATAATTCCCTCCCTTCCCCCAAACAATGCTGTAAAATCTCAAACAAACCTACCCACTCAAATAATAAAAAAATAATATACAAACTAAAAAAACACAATTGGAAATCAACCCCAACCCCCCTATTTTCTACACAAGAAATAACTATACTTATCAAAACCTTTAAAAAAATTCCCCAGCTTCCGGCCCAGACAGTATCTGTAACCTACACATAAAACACTTTGGATCCACTAAATTATCATACCCAAAAATTTATTACCAAATTACACCATGAAGTACTTGCAACCTGCATCATTGTTCTTAAATGAATCCCTTTTTATTTTTAAAGTTTGCCCCTCACAGGCTTTCATTGCTCAATTCTAGAACTACTCTAGGTAATTGCAACTTAGGATCCGGACGAGGAATTGAACCCGGGTCTCTTGCCTCTCGACTCAAGTCGTGTTGCATCACATCAAATCATAAATGTGAGGAAATAATCTCAAAATTTTTAATTTTGTAAGTTATGTGAATTTCCACCTTCTTTATTGTAAATTGTATCTACAATAGTTTTTTTTTTAATGTATATATTTCATTATTATACATTTACAGTGTTTTATTAAAATTTGCACAAATTGGGGGTGAATCATAATACAAAGTAAATACTATCAATAATAATAATAATAATACTTACTGGGGCAATAATAATAATAATAATACTTACTGGGGCCCGCAACTGGTACAGAATTCACTGTTGCAGTGAGTTGAACAGCTTTGGTGACATTAGAGTGAGCAGGTGCAGCTATATATATATATATATATATATATATATATATATATATATATATATATATATATATATATATAACATATATATATATAACAACTATTAACTTATACTCTTTCTATCATAACTGCTATTATATATATATATACAAATATATATATGTATATATACTTATATATATATATAATATATATATATATATATATATATATATATATCACGAGTAATATATATATATATATATATATATATATATATATATATATATAATATATATATATATATATATATATATACTCTCCTCTTTAACTATACTATATATATACTTTTTTTCTTTAGTTTATGTACAGGACCCACCACAGCCTACAAGGAAGAGGTCTCACACTGGGTTGATCATTCAACTTCATGGGTGGGGTCCAGGCTCATACTTATTTTAAATGTTACAAAAGAAAATTTAGATGGTGAAATGAATAATCAGTTAAAAATTAAATAAAAAGGTCCTTACATTATATATATATATATATATAGTCATTATATTACATTGCAAAGAATATTCAGTCCTTGAAGGTAAGAGAAAATAGTTATTATATAAGTGGGAGTATATATATATATATATATATATATATATACTCTTCTTTATATATATATATCTATTACATTATGCAAAGAATATTCAGTCCTTGAAGGTAAGAGAAAATAGTTATTATATAAGTGGGAGGATTCAGACAAGATATGGAATAACGTTTTAGGTATTATATGCCATATAGTAAGAAAATGACGACAGTGAATGGAGTCCAGTTGAGAACCAATGAAAATATGGTGAACAGATTGCAGTGTATGACGACTGCAAAATTTGCAGATGGGAGGAATATCCTGTGATATGTAGTGGATGTAAGTGATGTTGGTGAAGCCAATGCAGCTAGGCGTGCAAGTATCACCTCCTTTCAAGCGGTGAGAGGAAGACCACTCACCAATGTTCTGCTTTATATTTCTAAGTTTCGCCCCATCGATGATCACTCACCCAGCACTTCTGCCAGTAGGAGAGCAGGATAATAATTAGTTGATGGGGGGCAACCTTGTCGAATGGCAACCGGGAGGTACCTAGAACAGCTCCGAAAAGAGGCAGTGGCAATTCTGGCCCCTCTGTCAGCAATTTCAGCATTGCCAGTTACCCCTACGTGAGAGGGGGTCCAACATAGTGTAATTTATTTCTTGTGAGAGTGGAGCAGCCGAAGGAATAGTTGTACAGAGAATACCATTGTGTTTTCAAAATAGGGGGTTTTAAGAGCCTGGAGGGCGCTGAGCAAATCTGAATAAATGACATGAGAGTTGTCTTGCTTAAGGAATAAAATTCGAGAGAGGGCAGTCATTATAGCCATTAATTCTGCCATAAAAATTGAAGCACGATGGGGAAGGGTATGGGAGAGGTTGCAGTCAAGAAAGACAGCAGACGTTCCCACACTGTTCCATTTTTGAGCAGTCAATAAACAATAGTAAATCTACCATGAACTGTGGAATGAGACAAGAATGATGCCTTTAACAAGGCAGTGGGGAGGCTAGATTTGAAGACAGGTCAGAATCATGCAGACTGTGGGAGCAGGGAAAAACCAAGGTGTATACCCTTCCTCATAAGAGAGAAGCAGCAGCACCTTTGCAAAGGGATGCTGAAGAAGTTAAGGTATTATAAACTGTCTGCAAATGGTCAGTAAGGAGGATTCCAAAGTATCTCTCATAGAATAGGTGTCACAGCAGACGGCATTGGGGTTTGAAAGTGAAGATAACTTGTGCACATGATGTATTGACTTTGAAGAGAGAGTATGCTAGGTGGTCATCTAGAATGAGTCTTACAAATTTGACTTGTGAAGTTACAGGAATGAATGAACCATATAAGGTTAGGTTCTTCAACTCCTTTTTTTCCTAAATAGTACTGCTGAGAATTTGGTGGGTGAGAAATGGAAGCCATGGGAGTTACCCCATTGTGAAATATTCTCAAGAGCTAGTTGGAGTTGCTGTTCAAGAAATGGCAGCCTATTTGCGGGAAAAAAAGTAACGATATTGAATCCTGAGAGCAAATAATAATACACTTAGAGGTACTACCATGGAACTTTCATCCAAAGGTAATTTGCGTGATAGGGTAACAGAAGAACACCGAACCTGGATGGATCTGTCTGACTGAAAGCATTTAATAAAGGGAGGGAGCAGTCCTCTGAAAAAAAGTGCATGGAGTTTAAGGAGAACCCCAGTTCTCCACATGGTGTCATAAGCCTTTTCAAGGTCAAAAAAGACACCAAGACTCCAAGAACGTATCCCAGCAGCTGAGAAGGCTTCCCAGATGTCATGGTTCAGTCTTTACAAGGGTTCTACAGTCGCGAACGATTTTTGCGGAAACCAAACTGGAAGTTTGAAAAAGTGGCGACTCTCCAGAAAAGAAAAAAGGTGGCTAAGTATGACAGGTCAGCAAAATTGGTCTTTGGTGGTCCACCAACTTCGGATCTTTTCCAGGTTGGGAATAGGGATTACAAGTCTGGCAGTGTAGTCTTAATTTTAACTTTTGAAAGGCTTCTGGATAGCGGGAAGAGTTCGAGTGGCCAGCAAAACTATAACCTAATGCATCTGCAACAGCTGCTGGAGCAGACATCGTATCAGAGGTTTCACAAGATTGTGTCCAACCCTCACTGCCGTATCTCGTCAATGTGGGGGTTCATCCTAGGCAAAGCCTACAACCATACACCCTCATACAAAACTCCACCATTCACTTCTGTTATGTACCTTTCTTCTCGCCTCTGCCAAACTCACAGTCCTTTCCTTCAGGCTCACATTCTTTTACCGACTCTATCCATTTTTTTTCAGTCTCCCAGCAGGTCAATTCCCAAGAACCTCGCCATATACATCCGCATAGCCAACCGACTATCATCCATACTTTCCATATGGTCAAGCCAACTCAATGTACGCTCGTTTACACCTTTCTTTACATCACATAACTCCCTAATGCATTCATTCCTTATTTTATCAATTCTTCTCAAACCTACTTCGCCCCTAAGATTGTCCATCTGAAGACTTTTTACCTTAGATCAATACCTCTTATTCCAGATCATAGTTTCACTACTATATATTAACACAGGTAACAACATACCCTCATGCAAAACCCTAGTGCACTAAAGACTAAGCCCCTTCATATCCACCAAGGATTTAACTGCACTAGCCACCTGCCTACCATTCACAACTTTCTACTACATTCTGCATCATCCGTTCCCTTTTCATCCAACATATATCCTAAATATTTAAACAAGATACTTGTTCCAGTTGCTCACCATCTAACATGACTTTACATTGCAGACTCTCCTCACTCACTACCATAACCTTACTTTTATCTACTTTTACTTTCATACCCCTCCTTTTACACACACTACCAAACCCCTATACCAATCCTCTCAAACTCTCTTCAGATTCACTACACAAAACCAAATCATCTACATATAATAAACAGGGCACCCTCCACTCTCTTTCATTCTTCATCATTCTAGCACCTTCCCCTGTCACCCCTACCTCTAATTCTTTCATAACCCCATCCATATACAAATTAATTAACCAAGGAGACATAACACATCCCTGACTCACTCCTATTAATATTAAACCAATCACTTTTGACTCCATTTATTCCTACATACGCTTCACTATCATCATGCATACTTTTGATTCCATTCAGAAGCCTACCACCAACACCTGCCACAGAGCTTCCCTATTAATCCTGTCATATGCCTGTTGCAAGTCCATAAAACATAAATTCTATTCTCATTCTCCTCTCATTTTCTCAATCATTTGTTTCAATGTAAAAATTTGATCCACACATCCTCTACCACTTCTAAATGCACCTTGTTCTTCACCAATCAGTTCTTCAGTCACTCGACATACTCTTTCAACCAAAATAACAGCATATATCTTCCCTACAACACTCCATAAACTAATTCCCCTTTACCTTTATATAAGGGTACTATTACAGCTCTCCTCCAATCTCCCGGAATTATACCCTCCATAAATGCTTTGTTACAAAACTTCCAAATCCATTCAATCACCATCTCACCTCCATTCTTGACCGTTTCACCAGTAGTTTCATCTATGCCTGCAGAGTTAACATTCTTCAACTTTCTCACACTGCCCATAATCTCCTCCGTACTAATTATCTCATCCCAAAATACCTATTTCAACTTGCGCCATCAAACTCACACACATTCACTATCACCTCTTCAATACTGCCAATGTTATGCAGATTTTCAGTGCTCCCTCCACACTTTTCTCACATCCATTTCATCAGTTACGAAAGCACCATCCCTATTCATTATTCTATGCAGATTCCCTTTACTCTCATTTTTAATCTTTCGCACTTCCTTTCAGAAAAGCTACCTACTCCCTTGTAGGTCTCTATTCATCCTCCTTCCAAATTGTTCATTTACCTCATTTTTCTTCCAATGTATGCTCCTTTTAGTCTTCCTTTTTTCCTCCTTATATAATTTCAAATATATATATATATATATATATATATATATATATCTACTATCTATAGTATTATAACATATATATATATATATATTTATTTTATATATATATAGCTCTTTATATTTATCTTCTATATATATATATATATATATATATATATATATATATATTATATATATATATATATATATGAAAACAACAAAAAAATTCTTTTGCTATTTCTAACTTCAGACAGAGTTTCTCTGTATGGTTGGCCTCAACAGGATTAAATGGTCTACAGTGTCACAAACCAAATAAATTTTTAGAATTTACAATAGAACCCACATGACTATGTTTTCCTTATTTGTGTTAAACTTTGAAATAAGGAGTGATTATTTTGTACATATTGTAGTTTTAAATCTTCATCATTAATCGATAGTATTTTGAAGATAATTTAAATATTAAAACTTTAAGAGTAAAACTTGTAAAACTGAAGATCTTTTTAGTTCTATTTACAGAAAGAATTATAAAAACCAATAGAAAATAATAATATTCTATGGAAGAAAAAGTGCATATCTTATAAACACCTTGGAGACGAGATGGTCTGAGCGAGCGAAGGGTTTATTTGGTAGTGAGGCAGCTGCGGTCTTTGGGAGGCTGGTCCCAATTCAATTCTGGGGGTGACACAGAGCGTTTGTTGGAACATCGCAACATTGTGAGCTTCTTGCAGTTGCTTTTTGTAATGTTCAACTTCTCTCTGGAGTTTTTCACACAAGGTTTCCAATTCATATATCCTGTACATTAAAAAAATTAAATAATCATTTTACATTATGATATTGCCAAGTTACATGAATTAGATTATAATGTACAAACCCTTATAGGTAATCAACATCGTACTTTTAAGCAAGTTTTGTTAGGTTTCAAATATGATACACAGCAAGCAATTCCTTTTAACACCATTTCAAGTGGAGTTTAATAAAGCTATATTATTTAAGGAAACTATTAATATAAAGGCATTACTGTAGATGTCCAGGATACATGTAGCAGCAGCTAGTTTTATCAATGCTTAAATTAAAAACATTCAGAAGAAAAGCATTCTTTTTATTTATTTCAGTAATTACGCAAGTTAATAGCACATTTTTCACTTTTAATGTTTTATATTAGATGAAAAATTCTTGACCTTAATTAATGATAAAAATTCTTGACAATTCAATTAAAGTAAATCTCAAAATTTTTATGAAAAATAATTTTCTAAATAAGAAAATTTCAGTAGCTACATTTAAAATTTTTTTTTTTTTTATTTTACTTAAAGAGTTTTTAATTTCTCAAAGAAACTAGCAAAAAAAAAATTTCAATATCAATTCTTTAAAAATGAAATGTTATAAAATTGTATGTCACCCACGAAGTTTATAAGTTGTATATACCATTTTAAATTTTATTGAGCCATTACTTCAGTTCCCTGATTTCAGTAAGGAGTTTATTAAATTTAGTTTTAAAAAATCAATTAAAGGCAGAAGACAAAATCTCTTAAACAGCTTTGTCTTTCCCTTGCAAGCTGCTGCCATTTGTTGCTTTTTCTGTTGTCAAACTCGGCTAAATTGCTTTTCCAATTTCAACTTCCATTTGTAGAGATTTTAGCACTTTCTTCTTTAAAGGCAACTATGCCATAGAATCTTAGAGCCTTTTTCTCAGATAAAATCTATAAATGTAGAGTAGGAATCTAAATGTTAATTAAAAAAAATTAAGTGAAATTATATAAATATATATATATATATATATCATCATGCCACCTTCCCTCCCCAAGACTGTGGTGGGCGTAACATGCACCGGAAACAGAAAAGTAGCGTAGAATATGACGGAAGTCGAAAGGAAAGGCCCAGCCTTATACCTTTTAGTAAGAACTCGTCCCAGTCAGAAAATCCACCCTAGAGCTTCAGGGGACCGCGAGGGATCCTCACTATGGCATCTGCTCAATGTGGGGTTTATCCCTTGTCCCAGGGGAGCCACAACCATACTACCCCCTCACAAAATCCGCCATTCACTCTATTATGCACCTTTCTTCTCGCCTCGCCAAACTCACATTTCTCTCTCCTCCAGGCATTTCTTTCCTGACTCAATCCACTTTTTCTTTGGTCTCCCAGCCTGTCGATTCCCAGCACACTCACCAACTATCATCCATCCTTTCCACATGACCAAACCATCTCAACATACTTTTTATTCTCTCATTTACCACTTTCTTCACACCACACAACTCTCTAATACGTTCATTCCTCATTTATCAATTCTTCTCACACCCTAACATACCCTAAGATTGTCCATCTGAACATATCATTGCTTTATATATATAAAAATCATATATATATATATATATATATATATATATATATATATATCTTTTAATATATATATATATATATATATATATATATATACTGCTCAACTCTATATTCTTCTTTGTATATGTATATATGTATATATATATGCATATATATATATATATATATATAGGTATATATATGTATAATAATATATATAATAATAATATATATATATATATATATATATATCATATATATATATATATATATATATATATAATATATATAATAATATATATATATATAGATATGTAATATATATATATATATATACTATATATCTTCATAATAATATATATATATATATATATATATATATATATATATATATATATATATATATATATATATAACTCTTCTTTTATATATATATAGTATATATAATATATATATATATACTCCATATATATATATATATATACCTATATATATATATATATATATATATATATATATATATACAGTCTTTCATAACAATACCGGAACTATACCGGTATATATATATCACCTGAGCTAGATCTTCTGATCTTTTCCTTTTTCTTCTACATACTGCAATGCTAATCTCTTTCTTTCTTCAACGAGCATTAATATCAATTGTTTCCTGAAATGTAAGCTGATTAGAAGCAGAAGCTTCTGATTTCAGGATAATATACACCTGTGCTCTTTCAACTTGCTCTTTCAATCTTTTCTTTACATTTCTGTTTCTTTTGAACGTTCCTCTTCTACTATTGAGTGTTATTCATTACGTTCTGATTTTAGATGCCCCTGTAAAGATTTGATTTGAAATTTTTATTTGGGGCACACGGAGGTCCTCTTCTAGGCAATCGTTTTCTTGTTTCCTCCTCTCCTTTTCCAACTCTTCGACAGTCCAAGAATGTCTCTACAATAAGAATTTTATTTTTAATTTTACATTTGCAAAGATCTATTAAAAAAATAAAAATAAATGGTTATCTTAAAATACAAATTTTAATGAATTATTTTAAAAACACTCAGCTTCTCTTAAAATTTGCCGCATTCTTTGATGGGCTTTTCTTTGTTGAGTTATTAGGTTTTCTAACTGCTGAAGCTGTGTCTCTTCAATACTCCTCAATTCTCCCTCACTAACATTGCCAAAGTTTTGCCCTCCTATGCTATCCCTTTGCAATGCTAGAAATGGATCATTCAAACCAACCCGACCATAATGGAGAAGATTTTTTGGTTCTTTCGGTCTGAATATATATATATATATATATAATATATATAAATTTATTTATTTATTTATTCAAACTAAATTATCTATCTGTGACTTTATAAATATATATATATATATATATATATATTTATATTATATATATATATTATATATATATATATAACATATTATATATATATATATATATATATATATAACTGCTATATATGTATATATATATACTGTATATATATATATATATACTGCTCATATAACACCTCTCTACTCACTGCTCTTTCTTTACTGCTATGTTTGAAAAACCTGCAAGAAAATTCATATTAAAATTAACATTTTTAAATGCAACAGAAATCTTATATACTACTAAAAAAATAATTAAAAACCTTTTCATTCTTTACCTTTAATGTGGCAATAACTACATCTCTTGCTTGAAGTTCTGCTTCCATAAATGAAAGTAATTTCAATAGGTCTGGCTTACTTAGCTCCATTTTGGGATTTAACTGATAATAATAAAAATAATATTAATAATAATAATTAACAAATTAAGTTAAGCCCTATTTTAACCTATCTGCTACAAAGCAAGTGGATGAAGGTAAAGTAGCAGACATTATATACTTATATTTTAGTAAAAGCTATTGTCAATTAATGAAAAAATGCACCACAGTGTTGTGTTAAGTCTATAGGAAACAAGTTATTAAGTATTACTCAATAAGGTGCAGTCTTTGCCTGCTTTCCTACATTAATGACATGAATCATAGAATTATTAATGGTCTAAATTTGCAAAAAATACAAAGTAACCAAGAGCTGTAGTGGTTAAAAGTCATAAAAATATTAGAGATTAAGTTGTTGGTAAAGTAGTATATATAAATGAAATATACGCGTATTTATGGACAGTACCATTGATAGGTAACAAATCACAGCGTATTTATGGGAGTAAATATCTTCAAGAGAAATAAAGCAAAGGATTGCTTAGGAATATAACATAATAAGGATCTAAAATAAGGAAATATGAAGTCAAAATTCACAGACCAATAGCAGTGTTATTCAAAACTGATGTTAATAAAATTAACTATAAGATGGAAGTTTCGTCTTGTCATTAGTCGCACAAAGTTCAAAATCTGACTGGTGATAGTTTTACAGCACAGTAAGTTGCCTATAACTGCATCTTCATTTCTTTGTTGATGTTAATATTCCATATATAATATTTTTTTTTTCTTCTTTTTTTCTTATTTACAAATCTCACCACCGCTCACGGGCAAAGCCCTATCAAGGAGGGGTTTAATAATATCAACAAAATATCAATCGCTATTACAATAACAGTGCTCATTGCAGCATTCAAACCACAGACAAGGAAGAATTCCCAACAGCTGCATGGTGAGGAAGAAGGAGGACAACACTAGTTATGTATATCCAACACAAAACTCATTGCATAAAGCACCCCTATGTGCTACGAGGGACGTCTAAGAGAGGTGCACGCGGTGGGAAACTCCCCGAGACTTGCGCACACTGTGGTATATAGAAAAGAGATAAAGAACAACCATCGAGCCAAGATTGTAGAGGTCAGTGAAACTAGAAAGAAACGAACAGTTTATAAGTCTTTTTGCTTTTGACTCCCAAAAGAAGGGTGAAACCTGAGCCCCCCAGATAAGAGAGCATATCCATCAGGATAGAGCCATTTATTTTTGAGTAACTGGTGAAAAAAAAAATCTCGCAGTCTAAACGAATCCCAGTTTCTTGAGGCCGCCTTAGCAACCGTTTGAATGTGCGTTTCCAAGACATCTTTTTGTTGATGTTCGGCAGCGATTGTTATTTGTCGAACAGGAAGAGACGAGAAGCTGAACGCTAGAAAATTGAGTACGTGTTTATCAAAAGCGAAGAATGAGAACAGTTTTTTAAAGAATGAATAACAGGTTGAGACGACCCCACCCGGAATTCCTATCCAGATCAGCGAGAAGATAGAATCCGGGAAAATTAAGACGAGGGCAATTCTAGAAGAGTACAAAAGAGGGCAGAAATTAATGCATGAAGGAAGAAGTCGAGTCATCGGGCATATGACGTGAATGAGTTAGATGTGCAAGGTGGAAGATCATTAAGAGAATAGGAATAAGTAGGAGAGTAAGACAGAACCTGAGGACACCCCTATTGACAGGAAAGGAAGAAAGACGTCGCCCCATCAACAACGCCGATATTGAGCGATTTGAAAGAAACTAGACATAAAGTAAGCAAGAGAGCGACGAACCCAAGGAGGGAGCTTGAGAGACGTGACGCGTGCTACCGGTCAAATGCTTTGGAAAATGTCAAGCGCCACCACGCAATTCTCCCCGTAGTTCCTAACGGGCGGAAAACCAATAAATCGGCTTAAAATAGGAAATGTATATCACCAGATCAGACCCTCGACGCCGAAAGCCCTCTGCGCGATCGGACAAAGAAAGAGATGAGATTCCAGAGGGTCTAAGAAGTGGAACTGAAGAAGAGGTTTCAAAGATCCTTAGATGGATACAGGTGAGAGCAATACGATAGTTAGAAGATCAGAGCGGCTTCCTTTTTCGGGTAATAGGATTGACAATGAGCGTTGCTTCAACACTGTAGGGAAAGTGTTAATTGACATAGAGATATAGTTGACGAGGGGAGGCCGCTCGGAAGCCACGCTCCTCAAACTCCGGGATAAGGAATGCCATCGGGCCCCCGCCTTCCTAACGTCCATAGATCTCAGGAGCCATGCACCCGATCCAATGTAATCACAGGCAAAAGACATAGAGACACTGAGAGAGAGAAGGTGAAGAGAGAGGATCCGAATCGTGCCAGGGTTAGTTGAGGAAATAGAGGGTCGAAGAAGATTGCCTTTTCAGTTTGGAGAGAGTTAGAACAGCAGCCATCAGATCGAATAAGAGGAGAAAGTAATACAGAAGTGTTAGAGATTCTTGGCAATGCGATGCCAGACAAGATTTAATCCAGTCGGAGAACCAAGAGAGTTAGCGCACTTTGTTTTTATGAAAGCCCGCTTTTGCTCGTTCGAAGATATCCCTTGCAACGATTTCTAGCTAATTGAAAATTAGCGAGAGTGATAGCAGAGAACCGAGATTTTTTCCAACCCCGACTAATTCGCTGTCTCTGGGCCCCGTGATGGCCAAAGAAACAGCAGACGAGTCGAACCTATGGTTAGTGGAGGAAGAAAAGATTTAGTCGAAGAGAAGAAATGAACCGCTCCATCCGTCAACGATATACCAGCACCCACCTTAGTGGCAAGAACGAGCGTCATCAGAGGTCAAAGCAGCATTCCAATTATAGTTAGCGTAGAAGCGAACCAAAACGCCCCATCACCGATCAAAGATGCCAGAAAAAAACGCAATACGGCAGGATGGAGTGATGGAAGACAATATAAAGTTAAGAATAAGGTTTGTGGTCAGATTTACCATAGGAGCGAACGGGTGAGTGTATTATAGAGAGAGGACTAGATAGTGAAACATAGTCAAGTTGTGTTCAAAGAATTGGTATGATAGGACGATCCCGGAATGGTGTGTGTAGTTCTGTTGATTAGTTGCTCCAGATCGTTAAGATTGCTGAATGATTCGGCCTCCTCCCCTCCTGGACCGTTATGAGAGAACCCCAACCAATCAGTGTGATTTACATGAAAATCCACCTAAATAGGGGACCTTCAGCTTTGGTTGAGAAGAGGTATACAGTCATGTGAAGGTAGTAAAATATATTCAAAGAAGAGTGAAATCGTTCTGTCTAGCGGAACAGTAGCAGAGCACAAGATTATTGTGTAGAAGGAAGAAAATTTTGGGCCACACAAGCATCGACACGTAGAGATTCCGAGGATTCACGAACGTTTAAGGAGTTCTAGATGCATTTACATAGGACACACTCCACCCTTCGCGCGCATTATGAAAGTTATAGTTGATTACAGTTAACCGACAGTTAGAGTGTGAACATTCTTAGCGTCATCTGACAGTCTCAGACAGGAGCAACAAGGTTAGGGTAGAGAGTTAGATAGTGAATTCAACCAGAGACGAAGTTAGATTTAGCGGCATGTTGGTAAAGTCTCAATGAAAAGACCCACTCTATGCAAATTCCATCTTTCACAACCCACACACACCAACACACCCAACACACAAATAAGAACAATAGACTAAACAAAAGAAGAACGGATTAAAATGAATAACTACAATTCCATTAAACAATGTGTACACTACTGTAGCAAATAAAGAAAGTACTACGTATACCTTAAAACAAAACTTAAACCAAACAACTTTCTACCCTTACTAAAATTATTAAAACTAAACTAATAGAAAAAAAAATGAAAAAACCTAAGTGATTAACTTTAAAAAATTAATACATAATATATTTAAATAAATAAACCATACACTAACCTAAAACAACTTTGCTACACTTCCTTAAATTTAACTACTACCAAAAGAAAAAAAAATGAAAAAATTAAAACTAGAAATATATGGAATAATATATAGATATATATTGACTAATATATATATATAATATCTTACTATATATAGTATATTATATTAATATAGTATATTATTATTATTATATATATTATATAATAACAGGCTGGCCTCCCCTTCACTCGCACCCATCCATCCGTACTATTGAAACCAGAATTCTTCCTAAAGTGTCAATCTCCTGTCAGTATGATGGGCCTGTCACACCTTGTCAATATCTAATACTATATAAATAACCTAGATACAAACCGAAAGCAAAAAATTAGTAGCTAAAGTTAAGCTACCACACACAACATGCTAGTTTTAGTCTTTAACTAAAAACCTGGCAATTTGCTTAGTCAAAATATAGTACTATATATATATATATTACCTGTATATATATGAGCCCAACCATCAGTATACCTAATCCTAATCCTATTCTCTAAAATCTCAAGTGAGTCTACGACCAACAAACTCGTGTGGCAACAATCCGCACAATTAACACTCTCATATTTTGACTGAATGTTTTTCTTACTTCTTCTTGTGTCTTCTGACCCATCAGTGTCTTACTATAAAGAATTCATTAGTCTTTATATTATCAACAGATGAAAATATTTTATTTAACTTGGCTCATGCTCCTCTAAGGAAGGCGCTTTTACAGAAACATTCCTAATCCTCAGGCTCTCATTACCCTTTCCCAAACCCAGAGATCATCATTGCTGATGCGTTCTAATGTAGATACTCTCCCAGCTATGTCCTGTCTTAAATAAGGACCCAACATTGTGTCATATCTAGTATTGGCCTAAAATAACTATTATACACTACATATAACTCCCACTCTTATAAATGACATTGGGATTTAACTTTATTATACCTGCATATATACCATTTATCCTTGCTTCCAACCACTTGATTAGCCACTTCAGATAGCTATATAGCTACAAGAAGCTATTTTCTTGGCACAGACTCAGAGAAATACCGTCTGTCATAGTTAAAATCTAATTTGAAAACCTAGGTTGAAAATCTTACACTTTTCCCTATTTATAATTTTGAATCTTTATATATCCAATCAATTATTCCTTTACTGAGTAGCACTTTGGTATAATCGCAAACTTAAGAACCTACAGTTTAGTCTTGGTCAACATATTTATAAATATATAACGATTCAAGAACAATAGTGACTCTAGCACTAAACTCTGTGGGACACCACATCCGCATATTTCCCCATATAATTACCATTTAGAGTTCCACTGACCTCTATTTCACAACCACTCTTTTTCCAACATGTTACCACATCCACCACTACAGCTACCACCATATGATAACTTTTGCCTCGCTTTATGTGGGGAACTGTACAAAGCTTCAAACCACGGTGGGAGTCTTCTACAATAGCTGTTTATCAATAATACACTATATGACTTTTCAATAGTCAAATATTCTCTTATAGACATTTATCATAGTTTTCACCAACTTATATAAACCAGAGATTTAAATAACTAGAACTAGACAAAATTTCCCAAAAACTATCACTATATAAATAGCGCATACCTATGCTATTCCAAGTCCTCTGTAACCTCACCAAATGTATAGAATCGTTTTAAAATCAAAATAACAGTGCCTTTTGTTAATGCTACTGCACAACTCCGAATTCTTAGGATATTTATAGCATCAGGGATCGCAGCTTGCTACTTGGCCTCAATATTGGCTACAGCTAAAATTAATTTCTTTACCTCAAATTCAATGCTGTAAGCATCATCTTAACAATACAGAACTATTAGTTCCACTATTATCATCTTCCCAGTTTAGAACACTACGCAAAATAAACATTGAAAATGTTAGACCACACACCTTAATTGGAACCGTACTAAATTTCATTCCAGTTGCGTCAATTGTATTATTCTTACTCTTAAATTTAACTCCTTACTTGCTAAATTTAATTTCTGCCTCTCTCTTGCCTTTCTTATTGATTGATTATTTCATTTCTTTTTTAGTTATAATGTCTAAATTCCTCCCTATGCTGACCATTGAATATTTAAACATCTAACTTTCATTACATTTTCTCCTCATCTCATTATCTACCATTATGTTTCTCTTCACCCATCAAATGATCTCATCTCTAAAACACATGACGAATATTATCAAAATTTGCTTAAAGTATTCCCAAATTGTTAAACAATTTTGGTCTTATATTATACTAACATTGCTTGAAATTTGATAACATCACCATTTCGAAATCTGAAGATCTTTTTCGCTTATAACTTGCAATTTGCGACCAAGAATACATTTCAGTTAAATCAAAATTATGGACTACATTTAAATATTCTAATCAAAATCTTGCCTCACCAACCATACTTGTATATTACTAAAGTAGAGTGTTGCGGTGTCTTGTCACCTTCATGGACCATCTACGTCAAAAAGTTGTTCTAGCATACAATTTAGAAATATAGAACTCTAATGTTCCAATTGTACAAGGAATCTCGCTGAGATGCCAGTAAATAAAAATCTCTCCATATTATAGACCTACCTTTCTTATTGGGCATTGCCGCTCTCAATTTCTATTTATGTTCCTCACTAATTCTTAACTCTCTTTCAGGAGCTCTGTTTAAGACACCCTTATTCTGTATGATTGATATGATGCATAAGGAATATCTACTTACACGAATCACGCTTCATGATTTAAGTTTAATGTTAGTCACTAACCATGGAATATTGCTTTCACAAAATCAAACAGCCACACCACGCAATCCTCCTTTCTCTACACCTGAATAATACAATGAATATCAGTATTTCAGATATTCTGAAAGGGCCCAGAAAATGTTTCATTAAGGCCATACTTTCATCATAACCAGGTTGCCAAGTCCATTTGTAGGTGGTGTATCATACAAAAAGGAAGCAACTATATAAATTATACTGAAATATTGACGGCTTAAAACGTTAGTTAAATACAGTACTAATTAAAAGAGATGAGGTTGTTCAAATAATATTACTCTGTATTGTATATGTAGTCGGTAATTTCAAATTAGCTGATTTGTTTTTACATAATCTAAATTTAAATCAAAAAACTTATATTTATTTTAACTATATATGTCGTTATATAATATATATATTATATATTATATATATAATATATATATATTACATATATTATTACAGTATTAGAAATTTCAATCTCTTATATAGATATAGAATTTATATATAGTATACATCTTCTAACAATATACATACTTTGATATGTCTTTTCTTAGCGGACGTAATTTTATTCGATAAAAGATGACCAACGAATGAAGGTCAAAACTTTATTATTCAAGATTTAATATTTAAATCATCGACGTTTCGAGCCGTCGTGGCCATCATCAGGATACTGAAAATAGTTATATAAATACAAATAGAATAACACGTCATATATAATTAATTCTAAATGAATATAGCCAGTGAAATACACTAAAAATCAAACTAAAATTATAAACTAAAATAAAATAAATAAAATAAAAAATAAAATAAAAATCACAGCATAATAAAAGCTAAAAAATATATAATCAATTTAAACAAATCTCTGATGAGATAACGGTTAAACGTAAGGTTGAAAAATTTAAATTATGATTTTTAATTAATGGAAATAATATAAGTCATATTAAACATGAACAAACCCCCTTAATAAGAAAAAGAATGATAAATGATATTAAATATAATGATATTAAAATAATAAATGATAAATAATAAATATATTTAAAATAATAAATAGTAATTAAATTAATAAATGATTTTAATAATAAGTTTAGATATTAGAATATAAGTGAATTACAAGAATAGTTTCAGTAACATAAATGATAATTTAAAAATAAGATATTTAAAATAAATGATATTTAAAATAAATATATTAAAATATAAATGATATATTAAATAATAAATGATATATCAAAATAATAAATGAATATCTCAAAGAAGAAATGAGATAAATGACGTATAATGCTAAATCGAATAAATGCTAAATAATAGAACAATAAGACGATAAACAAAAGGTAAAAAAATAAAATCACATAGATAAAGGACATAATACAATAAAACCAGTTAGGAATGAACAAAACGTAAACACACCTATCATATTAGACATAGAGCTTTAGACTAAGGAAAAGTGTATATTACATTACAGGAAGAATCAACTAGAATCTTGGTTGTTGGCATTAGATTTTGAAACAGTATTAAGAAGGGGTGGGGGATAAGAAATTAGTAAGGCAGGATGAAGAGGTATTTAGGGGTTTCAACTGTTTTGGATATAAAGGGACTCTTTAGAACTTTTACATCGGTGTCAGAGAGCTGAGCTAAGATATAGAAAATGCAGAAAAACGAAGGGGTACCTAGGTGGAGAGGGATCTGATGGAGGATGTTCAGGGGACTGAGAGGCGAGGTGGTTCGAAAGGATGTGCCCAGGTGTTTGTAATCGGAGTTGTAATGAAGCCTGTTGGCCAAATAGCAGGCATGCACTCTGCACATGTAAAGTTATAGACAACAGAGGATTTCACTAACGTGGGTGGTTTATCTTTATGGCGAAAAAATGAACCTATGAGAATAGGAGGGTCTGTAGCGACAAGATGAGTTGGGTTGGGGAAGAAGTCAAATAGGAGTTTGTGGAGGTCAAGATTAAGGAGGGGTGGTAAGAACCAACGTAAGTAGTTGAAAAAGAGATCAGATTGGGATTTATCTGATCTCTTTTTCAACTACTTAAACACTAGACACCCTAACATCCAATTCACCAGACAAGATGAACAAAATAATACCCTCCCCTTTTGGATGTCCTAGTCCACCATAACCCTAATGGCTTCACCACTTCAGTCTATTGTAAACCTACCTCCTCACGCCTCGGTACGAATTTCCTTAGCTCCTCTCCCTTTAAACTCCTGTCTAACTTAATCACCATTTATCTCCACCGAGCATACCAGATCTGCTCATCTTGGCATTATTTCCACCTCGAAATAGTCTACCTTAAATCCTTTTTCAGCTTCAACTATTTCCCCCAGCATCTATCGATCCTCTATACATAACTTCTTTTGAATATTTTAGACCTTACCCCTACCCTACGATATCTATAACCTCCAAGTCTATTTCAACATCCCTTTCGTTGGTTCTTACCACCCCTCCTTAATCTTTGACCTCCAATAGCCTTCTTATTTCTTCCCCCAACAGATGATTGATTCTGCCATAAAGTCAACTACATAGGTTCGATGTTTTTCCCATAAGATAAACTACCCACTTAGTGAAATCCTCTGTTGTCTAAACGTTACATGTGCTGACTTGCCAATGCTGCTATGTTCAAGCCTTCAATTACAACTTCGAATTCACAAACACCTCGGCACATCCTTTCGCACCAACTTCCCTCTCAGCTCCCCTAACATTCGTCCATCAGATCCCATACCTCCAACCTAGGTGCACCGCTTCGTTTTTTGATTTACTATACTAATAGCTCGACCTCCTCTGACACGAATCCTGAATTCTAAGTCCCTATTATATTCAAACAGTTGAAACCTCATTAAATTCCTCCATTCATCCACGGGCCTTACTAATTCTTAATCCCCCCACTCTTATATTAGTGGTGGTATATGTGTACTCATCATATTGACATTGCCAATTCATGAGCCAAAATTCATTTTCCGCTAACTATTTAGAATGGAAAGGCTGTATAATTAATTCTCTCAATATAAATGGTATGACTTAGTGCTCATTTAGTTTTAAACTTAATGTTTTATGTAATTTAAAATCACTGATTCATTTTTACCTCGAATTGGGAAACATTTGAATCTTGGGATTTGGATCTACTAATTAAGACGCCCTAAAAATCTTTTTTTTTTTTTTTTTTTTTGCAAAAATTCTAAAAATGCTAAATTCAAAGTTATTCCTTCTATTCATTCTACCAAAATTTCACCTTACTAATTCTTTTCTGGATTTGGGGCTAGACCCCCCTTCCTTGGACGCGACAAGGGAAGCTCAGGCCAGAGCAGGCGCACTTCATCAAACCCGGGTAGCCAGTTGAGAGAAAATCTTACAGAAAGCCTTTTTAAAACACCAAAACTATATAATGAGCACCGCTAGCACCCGTTACAAGGCCCTAACGGGAGGCTGCAATCCACTCGTAATAGCCAGAATCACTCGGCATACCTCGAAACATAGGAGTTGACACCAAGTTCAACTCTCTAGCTCACGGAAAATAAACACAAGCTTGAATACTTGCACTAGAAAAGGGGGGTGTGTGGTACTAACTCATAGAAGAAGGCATCCTTAGGCAAAGCTTCTAATAAACCAATATAATCCATCTTAACTAGGATGTAGACATAATATTAGGTCTGCTATTCTATTAGTAGGACTATGTCATTGCTATAAGCTGCTAGAAAGGTGGGGACGGTCTATTTAACATCATTACAGGAAGCTTCTAGCACCTTCTAATACAACACTCAATCGATTCCCTGTACTATTATACAATAGGGGTTACATAATATTAAGTATATTTTACAATATAGGTCGGCGGCTAGAAGCTAAGAACAGGTGCCACGTTGCAGGAGTTCTCTAACGTGTGCACAGGCTAAACGAAAGTTGTTTTTCTTTATTTTCCCAGATTTTCACTTTTTGAAGATCACAATTAAAAAGCTTGGTTTCATCTAATTCCAAATAGCATTCGGTCGGTTTGCAAGCCTAGATTTCAATTACTTCCAACTGTTCATAATCATCATATCATTACAAATGGGATCGATGTAATTTCTTTCCTTGTAATTATTCTTCTTCCTTTTTTACTGTTAATATAGTTAACTGTTCATAAATCTTGGAGCCCAGTCTATCCCAGGGTGTCCATCTTTAAAATCATATTTGGGTATATTGTTACTTTTACATATTATTCAACAATGCGAAGAATTCATCAAGGGATGGCGTGAAGACCATTCTTCATTGTCTTTATAGTTTCAGCAGTTCCTTTTCGAATTCTGTACTAAAATACGTATTTTTCCTTTTTTTCTTGGCAATAATTTTGGCGATTGACTGTTGCTCTATCATCGGATGCCAGTGTTCCAGAAGAACGTAGGACGGTACTTTTAGCTGCTTTTTCTTATTGAAGGTTTTCCATTCCTCTTAAAGTAACTATAATGTATTTTACGTTCATTCCTCCAATTATTTCTTTCACTTTGGATATACGTTCTTGCATAGCTTACTTATTGTTAATCAATTTCAAATGTCTGAAAATATGCAAAAAGAAGTATAAATATATTACTATAATATATATAATATAATATATATAGTATATATTATATAATATATATAATATATATATTATATATATTATTTATATATATATATATAATCATATATATATATATATAGTATTTATTCACAATTCACATGAAAAAGTACATGGGTAAAAATGAACCAATATGGGGTAAAATTGTATCAGGATTTGGGGGAAAATTGGATTACTATTTGGGGTACATTTGAATCAAATTTTGATCCCAAATTTTCCCCATTTCTCGGGTACATTTGGATCACCTTCCCCCAACTTTGAGGGATACTTTCAAACTCAGCAACACTATTGGCTATTACTATACCCCCAATGATCCAAATTTGCCCCTACTTTGGTTTGAACCAATATTTGGATCATGAGATTAGATAATTTTTTCTCTGAATGCGGTTTCATTTTTTGGGCATAGTGTAAAAAATTTCTACCTATTTTGACCCTTTATTCCAAATGAAGGCCAAATACCATATTGACATATAGTTTAAGGTTAGGGTCCCTCTACATCAAACAGTTAAAACCCTCATTGAACTCCTCCCATTCTTCCACTCCCTTACTGATTGCTTAATCCACCCTCTTATATAACTTTGTTTCAAATTCTAAAATGCCAACCAACCAAATTCTCTTGGTCTTTCACCTCTTAATTAATATAAACTTTCTCTTAGTCTATAACTCTATTACTATTATACTAGGTGCGTTTACTGTGATTTTGTTACTTATCCTTAAATCGCGTGATATTTTCTTATCTATGTGATTTATTTTTATTTTGTTTATCTTGTATGTTTAATTTATCATTTATTATTCATTTATCATTTATTATTTGAATATCATTATTATTTGAAGTCATTATTTTAAATATCATTTAATTGCGTTACTTAGGAGTTTACTAGAATCATTTATTATTTAAATATATTTATTATTAAATATCATTTATCATTAATATCATTTAATTATTTAAATATCACTTATATTATTTTCACTTATTATTAAATTATCACTATTATTATTATTATCATGTTATCACTTTAAATATTTTATTATTTCAAATATTCATTGTCTTATTTAAATAATCGATTTATTCCTTGAATATCATAGTAATCTGTCCTGAAAATCGTTGTTTGTCCTTAAATAAGGAAAGTTTTATTATGACTTATATTATTTCCATTAATACAAACTACAAATAATTTAAATTTTCAACCTTAAGTTTAACCATTTATTACGATACCTGTTACTATTTTGTTTAATTGATATCTATAATGCTAGTACCCTTATGTGTTTTGTTATTTTATATTTTATTTTTTTATATTTTTATATTTTATTTTGATTATTTAAGTTATTCTCTATATTCATTTATATTTATGTATATATGTATTATTTATTCTATTTGTATTAATATAACTTTGTTCTTCAGTATCCTGATGATGGCACGAGGTCGAACGCATCAGATGATTTTAATTTAAATATTGAATTCTTAAAAGTTCTATGACCTTCATTCCGGCTTTTTTTCTAATTCTTTTTATTACTATATATATATATATTATATTATATAGTATATATTATATATATATACTATATATATCATATTATTATTATATATATATATAAAACCAGTTGATAAAAGGGTTAGGAAATTATTGACTTTAGTTTGATTGAGTCTCAATAGGCTCATGTGACTTCTTACTATCTCTATTTTTCTTATGTTCTTAAATACATTTGCTTGAAAACCTTAATAGGCTTAATAGTCTGCTCTGATTGATAAGCAGCCTTACTGGTAGGCGAAAATATATATAAACATGATTATTGAAAATAAGGTTATATTTACTTATATCAGGCATTTCAAAATTTATTATTTAAATATTTTGAAATTTTTAATATGAAAATGTTATCAAAATGGATATTAAAATTGGTATAAGAACATGGCCTATATTGCAAATATATCTATTTAATATGTGCTAGGCCTATTTTAATTTGTGATCTACATCCATATATTAAGTGCATGGTAATAGTCTAATATAACCAAGCCAGAATTTTTTTTATCATATCCAGAAATATAGAAATGAAATTGTTCTACTTTATGAAAAATAGTAGTAAGGCATTTAAATACCAATTTTCAGTATTAAAAATTTATATATATTAAGACTGCTACTTTAATTGATATATAGATGTACCAATATCAAAATTGAAATTAAATATTGATTTGCAGTGAGAGGGAGTAAATTCCCCAACACTCACAGATTGAAGGTACTACGGTAGAGTAAGAATAAGGAAATTGGTCATATTTCAAAATTGATGATCAATTTAGTTGCGCAGTTTCAGATCAGTCGATCTTCTCTCTCTTGCGTCCTACTCTAATTCAACATGCATAATTTTAATTTTTCTGTTACAGTTGCTTAACAGGAGATAATAGAATAGATATATAAGTTTTGGAGACTATAGTTTCTTGTATGCATGTAGCAAATAAACATAAAAACAGAATTGAACTATGAGTTATATATAGTACTATTAAATTCCTTATTTACTATATTGATTCAGCGTAAGCTGCAGGGCCTGATGGGATATCTGGCTTAGATATTCTGAAAGAGGGTATCATCTAGACTTGCAGAAGGCACTGTCATCTTGATTTTTAAGCGATTCTATAACATTTCTGGTGAGCTATCCCTAGACTGATCGCTGGATAACCACGCATATGTCTGCTTGCGCTCCATTATAAGAAAGGTATGTAAGAAGATTTGGAAATAGTATACTCTGCGTCTCTCCTCACGTCTAGCTTTAACCATCTCTGTCGAGTAGATAACACAGAGAGCCATCAGCGTGAATAAAGCTATCTATACTACATAATATTCGCCATATCTACTGCGAGAATATATTCATCGAAGATCAACTAAGGTATACGTATGACTCCAGCACAGGTTCAAAGAGGGTAGGTCATGTCAAACCAACCTTTTAAGAATTTATGGAAATACATTACTACTTGACCTGCAATATCAGACCGACGGAGATGCCAATTGATATTCGTAAGTATTCTAGACTTTATACGATCACACAGAGTTTTTGATAAGGTTCCCTCACATCGCGTCTCTCGGATGAAAAGAGGTTAATTGCGATCATATAACGTTATCACTAATTCTTGCCCCTCGGTGGATTTGGTACATGGTTGGAATTAAGAGTGGTTTGCAAATCGAAAACAGTGTGTAAAACTTAAATGGGATAAATCATACCATGGAATAGTGAAGAGTGTGTCCCACAGGGTTCAGTGCTGGGGCCACTGCATTGTTCCCTCATATTATATATAAATGATTTAGACCTGGGACTTAAATGCAAGTTTCTAAGTTTGCAGATGATACTAACGTGGCCACCTCAGTTAGGAATAGTCAAGGATGCATAAAATGATCTTGATTCTTGATAAACTTCTTGGGTGGGCGAATAATGTGGCAAATTGAATTTTAATAGTAAAAAGTGTACACGGATCTTCTCATCCATTAGGTTACCTACTATAATAACTTTTTAACCACTGATACGAATGGGGTATCTGGCTTGTCGTCTGTGGATGCGCCCAAGATAACTGATTTACTGTGATTATCTCTCAGGCCAGTAATTGAAACTAGCTCTAATCACGTGTTTGGAAGCTACGAAGATAAAGCTAATAAGAATGCTGGGCATAATAAATCGCATATGTCATTGTTTACAAGAGCACAGAAGTATATAAGCTAAACTGTATAATAGCTTGTTACGCCAGTATTAGGTAGTATATGTTGCACAAGTTTGGGCCCCTTATTTAAAGAATAAGATTAGATATGCTAGCAGAGATGCTGCCGTAGTAGCAACAAGGATGATTTCCTTGGCGTTCGACGGGTAACACTATGTACTCTGACGGCTATGCAGAGTCTTTAGGATATGATTCTTCTGT
Source organism: Trachelipus rathkii (assembly GCA_015478945.1). Taxonomy (NCBI): domain Eukaryota; kingdom Metazoa; phylum Arthropoda; class Malacostraca; order Isopoda; family Trachelipodidae; genus Trachelipus; species Trachelipus rathkii. The sequence continues at coordinate 53,062 of JABUQX010063795.1, forward strand.
TAGCGAAAGGCGATTTCTCAGAGGGGACACATGATACAAGTCTAGTCACAAATATTTATCATCTATTGATTTACATCTATTGATAATATGGAGACTAATAAATTTTTCATAGTAGAACATGGACAGGAGACCAGGGCATAATAAGAAATTAAGAAGAAAGCATGCCATCTTTTGATATAAGAAAGCATGCATTCAGTAATAGGGTTGTTAAATTTTTGGAATAGTCTGCCAGAGGAGGTTGTTGAGTGTGACTCGATTGCAACATTTAAGAAAGGGTTAGATTCCTTTATGGATGGGTTGGGTATCATATAATATATTGGACGAAGCCAAATTGGTGGGTTTTTAGTTAATAAGTAGTTATTAATGTTAGATGGCATGTGCGACCATAACTCTTAGTTTTAATGCATGTGGATGGTTTGGGCTACCTATCTATAATCAGCAATCTATTCTTACTTATACCTTATCTTATTCACTATATATATCTTATATAATATATATATTATATATAGTATAATATAAGTGCTAATATATAACTTCACATGATTCTCTTTCTCTATCTCTACACATTAAAGTATTAATGACATAAGACAAAATTGTTGGGTTTGTAGTTACAACATTTGAACAGCCATAGGGTGCTTGTGGATTTGCATGAGCATGTTTGGGTAGTAGGTTGACTGGGACAGTCTCGATAGGCCATGTGGCTTCTAGTCTCTATACTTCTTAATGTCTTATGTCATACTAGAGCGTACGAGTCCCGATGTAGATACATATTTCATTTAAAATACATCGAGCAGATAAAATTTATGATACAGTAAACTAGCCTCACTCGATACCCACATATAGCCGAAAGTCTTATCTACTTAACATCTTGTAATTCATATATTTCTCCTCAATTATGTGATGATCCAGTATATTTTAGCAGCTTCATTAATCTCGATTATCCTTCAAATACGATCATCTTATATAAATAAAAAATATTTCTTCAATACTGAGAACACTGGTATTTAAAATACTTAGACTACACTTTTTCCGCGAGTAAATTAAGAAACCCATTCTTATTTATTCTCTAGGATTTCTAAAAAATTATAGCTGGCAAATGGGTTATTGGCGACTATCCGCAAGAGCTAATTCTTTAACTCTTTACCCTATATATACACTTACTCTATAACTATACTGTTTATTTTAAGGCCTATCTACATATTCTATTTACTATATACTATATACTATTTTTCTTTTAATAGTATAATATATATACTATCTATATCTATCTAATGTATAATATTATATATATATATTTATATATATATATATAAGCCAAATATAAAGCCATCCAAAAAAATAATATTAACATATACACTTTTAACTACTGTATCATACCAAAATAAAATATAGTTAGATGGAATAAACAATTCGTAACTTACTTTTACATTATATAATATTTATTAAGCAGATGTTGGAACTGTGGATATGGAGAACTTTTCTTTTGTGGCAAAAAAAAAAAAAACTATGGAAGCCAGATCATTCACATAAAATATACACAACTATAAAAAAAATAAAATTTTTTAAGACCATTATTTTTACTTTCTATTATGGTTTTACTTTACTTCATAATAGGCTTTAGTAGTTTCTTACCTAATTAGATGGTAAAAATCAACAAGATATTACCATTGTTTGACATAGAATCTATCAATTAAAAAGACAAATTATTATTATGGGTTACAAAGTAGAGTAGGCAACAAACCTTAACAGTTTGACTGACAGATTTATCCATTGGTTCAAAATGTTGGCCTTGTCCTTGAAAACTTGGTCCGATTTTCTGTGGGCTTCCAGAGCCACTAGAATTTGGTATGGCGAGCCCCACCATTGTTGACCTATCCGCTACACCTAACCCAACTTGATTATCAATCTGTTTTTCTAATGGTGCATGCTCTTCTTCTAATGAATCATTAGAGATCCCTTGAGATGCTACATTTAAAGTTCCGATTCCAATAACACTTTCAACTTTCGCTTCTAGGCTAGACATAGTCCTGTTTGTCTGTTCTGGCCGCGCAAGGTTGTACATCTCATCAGCGGTAAGATTTGATATTGCGGCTGTCCACAGACGTCCATTTAACTTTTAACTCGCATCGAAAATTTATTCCATTGGTTAAATCCAGCTTACATCTCGGTGCCAGTTTTCACCTCACCATGCCCCAATACATTTAGTAAAAAAATATACATTAATACTAAATAACCTAGGCCTGAACTTACAATGTCATTCTCCTTCCCGTCGTTCCTTCCATTCCGTTGTGAATGCAAACTTCAGACATTTCTGATTCTCACAAAAGATATTATATGACAAACTTATTAAGTAAACTTAAAATTCAAAATCTCTTTCAATTTCTCCAAAGAAAAAACACTTTTTAAAATGTTTATTGCTATTTAAAGATATTCATACCTCTAATACTGAAGAACCCAATCAATATACCTTATCTTCTTTAAAGACTCTAACAAGTTCTATCTCAGTAAACTCACTTTTTATTTACTCATTTTACAGCTGTCCATTTTCTAAATCACTACTTTAATAATTTCTAATGATTTTTCAATATACATAACACAGTGCCCTCGATGCTCCGAGCATAATTTATATAGATACATCAAAAGCATCATCCCAACTTTGAAAATCCCCCTTCGCATTTTAAAAAAAGAATATACAGGGTATAAGTAAAATGAAGAAACTTATACGGTAGAATCACGAAAGACATTATCGTATTTTGGCGAAACGCGACACTTACGTTCTTAATCAAATATATACTATATAATAGTATATAATATAAATTTCTATAATATAATATAATATATATAATATATATATATATATATATAATATATAATATATATATAATATTATATATATATATATATAAACTATAATAAGTTAGATCTATAAGCACTTACTTACTAATCTTTTATCATATTATTATGTACCATATATATACACTATCTACATTTATAATATAAATATATATCTCTATATATATATTATATATATTATACTATATTATATATATATCTTATATTCTATCCTTACCTATATTGATCTATGCTTCATTATATACTATATATAATAATATATCATAATTATAAATATAACTAATATATATATATACTATAACTAATAACTATCATGGGCGTAGGCAGGGGGTGCAGTGGGGGGGCTTTGCCCCCCCTAGAATCTCTGGCGAAAATAAAACTGAATCTTAGATTGTTTTCGCAAGACGACTGTTTTTAAGGTTTATTAAGTAGAAAAACTGTAAAAAAAAAAAAAAGAATATCAATCGATAGATACTGAAATAGTAATTACTAATTACTAGAACTATATCATAAACATTACATATATTTTTAACTGTTTTTAATGTGTTTTCGTTTTCTAAATTGGCTTTGAAAGTCAGCTAGCTTTGTGTGGTTTATATTCAGCTAGCTTTTCAGACAGTATTCTCCGCTGAACTCTCAGTATGTCCATAGCATTTGGCAGCTGATAAAGCTGGCTAAATATATATATATATATACTATATATTATATATCTAATATCTATTATATTATATATATAACTCTAATCTCTAAACAAATTTATATATTAATTCATTATATACACATATATCTATATCTATATATATTTATACCATTACTTACTAAATATATATATAATATAATTATACTATATTTATATTATTTATACTAATAATATATATATTATATATTACTATATTATATTATATATATATCTATATCTCTTATTCTATATATATATATATATATATATTCTTATATATATATTATATATATTATATATTATTACTATATATATATCTATATATAAGTGCATATATATATATAAATTAATTACTTTATTTAGAATATAATCTGAAATCCTGCCTACGCCCCAATCGTATATATATATATATATAGTATATTATATTATTATATACACTATATATTATATATAATATAATATATATATATATATATCATTATACACATAATATATTATATAATATATATATATATTCTATATTATATTACTATCTATAATATATATTACTCTATATATTCAATATATAGATATCTATGCTGGCGTATGCATAGGGGGCAGGGGCGCAACTTGTCCCCCCTTATATCTTGCGCGATAAAAAAAACTGAACTCTTATTGTTGCCAACGACGTTTTTTAAGGGTTTAATTAGTAGTAAAAAGAGAAAGATACACCAATGATGGATTTTGGAGGAGTCAATTACTAATTACTTAACGTATTTATAAACATACATTTTTTATAGTTTTAATGTGTTTTCGTCTTCATATTGGCTTGAGGTCAACTAGCTGTGTGCTTTTTATACAGCTGCTTCTTCAGACATTATTCTCCGCTTGGAACCTCAGCCATGTTCGATAGCATTTGGCGCTTGATAAAGCTTGCTATATTATATATATCTATATATATATATATATATAATATATATATATAATTATATAGTATATAAATAATATATATATATACTCTATATATAATATATATATATATATATATGATTTATATATATAATATATTATCACTCACCTCCCCCCCTTAATGAAATCCTGCCTACGCCCATGTATATGTATACAATAACATTATATATTATGATTAAACGTTATATATATCATAAGCATATTACTATATATTAACATATAATTACTATACATTATATTTCATCATACTATATATATCTATAATATATCCATATTACTATATATATATATTTATAATTATCATATATATATATATATATATATATATAATATATCTATATTCCACTTATATATATATATATATCTATCATAATATTATATATATAATATATATTATTATCTCTATCTTAATATCTATTATATATATATATCTAGTATATATATCATATATTACTAATATATAATATATAGTATATATTATATATTATCTCTATGCTATATATATATATAATTTATATATTATTTATAGTATATATATATCATATCATATACTTAACTATATATATATATAATCTATATACTATATATATATATATATATAATATATATATATACTATATATCTCTATATACTAATTCTATATTACTATATATATATATATATATTATAAAAATTTATAGTATTACTATATATCTTATTACCATTACACTATGATAAATTTAAAAATGTTTCCAACTGGTGATTTTTTCTGCGCTTTTTGGGCACGCTAATGACGTGCGTGTTTTTGAATCACCTTTTGAAGCCAGGGGGTGGAATTTTTTTGATCTTTTGTGATTTTTTTTATTATTTTGCTTTTTTCTTTATTTTTAGGCTCAAATTGCTTTTTTAAATATTATTTTTAATCATTAATTAAATTTTTATTACCTAATTAATAATAGTTTATATAAAATATATTATTAATTTTCGTTTAATTTAGTTATTTAGAAGTTCTATACTACTTTCTGTATAATTCTATCTGAGCTACTCCTATTTTATTATCTCCTTTGTTAAATAATGATTTGAAACTATTTTCGATGCAATTTACTTATTATATAGTGAAATACTATCTTATCATTAATCAGGTGTATACACTTAGGAATTATCATTAATTTAGAAAAAAAAATTGCCTAAAAAATATCTAAAAATCAAAAAAAATCCTAATCTCAAAAAATAAAAATCATGATTTTATAAAAAAAAAAAAAAAAAAAAAAAATCACGGTAAAAAATCAGATTGATTTAAATAAACTTGACTTAATTTTTTTCTGTGCCAACCCTCTTTAGCGAGATTAGACTTGCTAAAGAGTGTGAAATGCAGTGTTGGCACTGATAAAAGATCCAAATATATTTAAATCAAACTTTATTTTTTTACGCGAATATATATTATATATATATCTATTATAGTACCTATACTCCTAATATAATATACGTATTACCATATACTATCCATATATTACATTACTTCTAACTCTATATTACGATATACTATATATCTATTATATAACTATACTATATATATATATAATATATATATATACGATATAAATTTTATATATTATTATATATTATAGTGTGTAATATAAGCAATATATATATATAAGGAAAAAAATAATATATATAATCTATATATACTATATCTATATATATATTCTTACTATATCTATTATTATATATATATATTATATATATCTACTATTCTCTCTATATATATATATATACTCAATATGTCATACTATATATATATAATATATTATAATTTTTATCTCTCTCTATCTCTATCATACATCATCATGATTTTAATTGGTCTTTTCGTATTCTTTTTTGATATTCTATTTGTTACAATTCAGGATTTTTTTAAAGATTATTGTATAAAATTTCAATATTTTTTTTTTTTATTTTTTATTTTTTAAGGCATTATTTTGGTTTTTTATTATCATTTTTATAACATTGTTAATACAATAATAATCTATTACCTAATTATATAATACAGTTTTATCTCTAATGTAATTATTATCTTAGCTAATTAAGTTATTTAACATTATCTTATGATATCTATAATATATATACTATATATATATTATATATATCTATATCATATCTATAATATATATATTATATTATATATTATATATATATATATAATATATATATTCTATATATATATATATATATAATTATTATAATACTATATATATATACTTTTCGTATAATATTCGAGTACTCTAATTTTTATTTAATTCTTTATTAAAAATGATTTGAAATTACATTGACAACTCTTACTTTTTTTAATATATATATAATGAATCAACCTTATCTATTAATCAGCGTGATATCTACTAGGTAAAAATATTATTAATTTACAAAAAAAAATTTGCTTAATATAATAAAACAATTTGTTTTACAAATAAGATATAAAAAATTAAACAAAATGCGCCATTGATACTACTTTTATAAAAAATCACGTAAAAAATCATTTGATTTAAATACTTGATTTTTTTTGATGCAACCTGCATTCACCTCTCTTAAAATCAAAAATCAACTAAAAAAATCCCTACCTGGTGAAATGTAGTCTATGTAGCATCGCTGCTATGTTATTATTATTATTATTACTTAATCATTATTTATTATTATTATTAATTGATACGTTTTATATATATCTAATATTTATATATATAATATATATATATATCTTATATATTATATTAATATATATATATATATATATATATATATATACTTACTATATATAATATATATATATATATATATATATATATTATAACTATATATATATATTATATATATATATATTCATTTATATATATTAAATATATATATATTATATATATATATACTTCTATATTATCATATATATATTATGTAATCTTATAATATATCGTATCTATTCTATATATATTATATATATATATATAATATTACTGATATATATTTTATATATATATATTATATCTAATATATATATACTATATTACAATTATATATATAATATTTATATATATATAGGCTTCATTATATATATATATTATATCTATATATATATATACTATATATTATATAATATATATCTATATATATTATATACTATATTAATTATATATATTATATATATATATATCTATATATATATATATATATTATTATATCTCTCTATACATACTGTTTCACATTATATGTGGCTGTATTCTGTAATTCAAATTTAATTAACGAAGAAAACGTCTGTTCAATTTTTTATTTATAAATATTAAGCAATGTATAGAATTAACATAAGCTTATTATATTAATAACTAATTACAAAATATAATTGGTGATACATCTATATTAATTTTAATCTATCTCACAGTATTTTACAATTATGAAATTCTTTCTGGAAATCTTCACTGAGAAATGAAGTTAATAACTTTTCTAAGTACTACATACTCTCTTAAATACATTATCTTTACCTACATCGGCGGTGTTACTTTTTTAGGCGTAGGCGGAGCTTGCACTACTTGAGGATTTTATATAGATTTAATATAATAATAAATAATTTAATAAAATAAATACATAATAATAATACATTAAATATATAAATTATTCAATACTAACATAGTAATATTCTAAAAATTATAAAATTCCATAATAATAATTAATCATAATAATTAATAATTAAATATATATTATTAATAATCAATCAATAATAATAATAATATATAATTAATATTTTCTCTCTCTTAATAATAATATACTAATTCATCATCCTATAATATATTATTAAATATATATATAATCAACAAAATAACTCCGACGCTTCAGTTTATTAATCAGTACTTAAATCACTATTAAAAACTATACTATATAAAAGTAATTTTTTAATCTAATCATTATTTATTTTAAATTGAAAGGTGATAGCCTATGTAGCTGGGAGCAGTAGCCCTCTTAATCCACTAGCGTTTCTATCAACTAGGCATACTATCTGCCTAGGGCGTAATCAGAATTGTGAAGGGACGTAGCTCCTAGGATGGTCTAGAACGCTCGGCAGACTATACGAATAGAATAAAATATAAACATTACTCAAATATATTAATATATATCATTTTTCATATATATAATATCTTATATTAATTTTATATATATAATATTTATTATTTAATATATATATTATATTTTCTATATATTATATAATTTAATATTATATTATATATATTATTCTCTATTTTTTTTATAATTTATATTATTTTTATTATAATATTATTATTATTTTTATTTCTTTCTCATATATCTATTATATATATCTTATCCTTTCTATATTTAATATTATATATAATATATTATATATTATTAGTTACTTATATATATATATCTATATATATTATATATATTTTTATCTAATATATATATATAATAAATATATATATATATATATAGTATATATATATATTTTTATATATATTTATTATATAATATATTATATATAATATATTATTATTATAATATTTATATATATATATATATATAATATATATATATGTATATATATAATATATATATATATATAATATATTATATACCACTATCATATATATATAGTATCTATACTTACAGTTATTCCCACCACTCAAAGGGCAAAGCCCTATTTCAAGGAAGGCGCGTGTTCGCTCGCCTCAAAATTCACACCTTACACGCAAATTACGCGCAGATGATGCCACAAGACGCTAGCTTTGAGTGAGAGGAGAATCAAATTCAGCCAGGCAAACACGCAGATTGGAAGAGATTCCACAAGAACCGCGGTGGCAGGGAAGGAAAGCACCACAGCGAACTAGCCTGGAGTGTACCAATATCAACAACCACAAAAACTCGGGTGCGCAGACAACCGCAACACCCTATGTTCACGACGGCGTGGTAAAGGTGTGGTACGCGAGGTGACAAGTTCCCTCAAAGCACCTGGCCCGAAGCGGTACCTATAGAAAAGAGATTAAAGCCACCAAACATCGCGCCGCAATAAGACTAGAGGGCCAAGGAAGTGGAAAGTAAGGAACAGTTTATAAGTAATTTTGGCTTTTCTGACCGACCTCTGTCCCAAAGCCGGGTGAGACCAGAGCCCCCCAGATATGAGAGAGTACTCCATACAAGGGCGGATGAGGCCCTTGTAAAGCTGGAGTAAATGAGAAGAGGAAAAAAGTCTCTCAGTCTTATAACAGATACTCCCAGTTTCTTTGAGGCCGCCCTAGCAACCGTTGTGATGTGAGGTTTTCAAGACATCATTTTTTTTTGTCTATGTTAAGGCTCAAGGGGAGACGAGAAACCATTCAAAAGAGATAGGAAGTTGGTAACGTGTTTAGAGAGGGATAATTTGTAGTAGTTGGAGTTTTTTAAAGAATTAAATTTCACAAAGGTTGAGGCGACTCCACCCGGAAATCCTATCCAGATCAGCGAGAAATAGAATCGGAAAAGATTTAAGACGAGAGGCAATTCTCGAAGTAAAAAGAGGGAGCAGAATTGAACTGAGTTGAACAGAATGGTGTTGGAAGGTGTGCGCGCTTCGCAACAGCTCGATGGAAAGTGTTAGTTTTGAGACTTAGAGAATATAGTTGAACGAGGGCGGGGTCAGCACGGAAGGCACATTCCTCAAAATTTCGGGGAAGGAACGCCCAATCCGTTCCCACCCGCCTTATTGAACGTTTCATAGATCTTCATGAGTCCAGTGCACCCGATCAAATTGTAATCACAGCAACGGCATAGGACATCGAGAGGAGAAGGAGGAGGAGGAAGTGAGGAATTGCCAGATCGTCCAGGGTTGAGTTAAAGGAAAATTAGAGACGCAAAAGAGATTGGCGCCTTTTCAGTTGTGAGAATTACAACAGAATCCGCCCAGAATGCGAATAAGAGGAGGAAAGGAGGATTTACAGAAGTTGTTAGAGATGTTTTTGGCAAAGGCCAGAAAGATTTTTCAGTAGAAGAAACCAAGGAGGTAGCGCACTTTCGTTTTGATGAACGCCCGCCTTTGACTCGTCCGAAAATATCTCTGCAACATTTTCCTAGCTGAAATGAAATTAGCAAGAGTGATAGAGAAGTCGGAGACACCTTCACTCCTGAAAACGCACTGTTCCTATTCGCTGAGTTCGGCCAAGCAGAAACAAGCATATGATCGAACCATTGAAGATATGAAGGGGAGAAAAGATTAGTCGAAGAAGGAATTAAACCGTGCTCATATAAGCCAATCGAACGATTAACCTATCCGACCCCTTATCGGCGTCAGAAGACCCGAAACGCGTACCAGAGTCAAAGCAGTCATTCAATTATAGTTAGCGGTAGAAGCGACGTCAGGCAACCCAATCGGCCCGATTAAAGTGCTAGAAAAAACGCGTAGGGGCAGATTGGAGCTGTTGGAGAGAAAGTATTAAAATTAAGAGATTAAGGTTGTTGGTCAGATTTACCAATAGCGACGAAGGTGGTGTTATTTATCAGAGAGAAGGCTAGAGTGGTGAACACATGGTCAATGTCTTCAGTAATTGTTGGGACATCCGGGAAGTGTGTGGGTTGTTTAATTAAGTTTGCTCCAGGTCATGTGAGAATGCCTGAATGATCGGCCTCCTCCCCACCCAAATCATAATGAAGGACCCAACCATTCATGTTCGTGTACATTTGAACCCAAAATGCGGTCCCAGTATTTTATATGAGAAGATAAAAACAGTTTCGTGAAAAGTAAGAATATCAAGAAAAGGCGGTGAAAATCTGTTCTGTTAGGAGAACAGTAGCAGAAACCCAAGATTATTGTAGTAGAAGGAAGAAAGATTTTTAAGCCACAGAACATCGAAGTTAGGAGATTCGAGATCCTCGAGACGTGTTACAGGAGTGTTTATGTTTACATAGGACATACTCCAACCCTTCAGCAGAAATTAGAAATAGATTATAGTTTGACATATTAACGAGTTTAGAGGATGCATATTCCAGCCATCGTGAGCTCTCAGACAGGAGCAAAAGGTTCGGGTTAGAGTTAGAGACAGGTGGTATTCCACGGATACAGTTAGATTGCAAGCCACGGAAATGTTAGTAAAGTCGATACGTAAGCCCGGCCTGTGCCAAATCTGCCAATCTTGACAATGCACATAACGCAACCAACAAAACAAACACAGAACAAAAAAAAACGAACAAACATGAAATCAGGTTAAAATTATTCACACATGCTAAAACCTAAAATTTAAAACCGTAAATGTTAAAAACTAAAATCGTAATTTACAGTAAATATGTAAAATCATGAAAAAATCATAAAGTTAAAAACAGTAAGCTCTTTTATACCCATACAAATACACGAATAAAAATAAAGAATAAAATTGATTTAAATTAAAACCTAAATTTAATACAAGGGCCAAAATATAAAAATGCAAATCTTAAACACGTCGAAGAAACGAAATTCAGACCTTAT